>CAIGRR010096655.1:0-15241 GCA_903798365.1 Fraxinus sp. 1973-6204 | reverse complement strand
CACTTAAATATTTATATTTAGCACTTAAATTTGTTGCTCACTCTTGTAATTTAATTCGATTAGTATTATTTAATATTATAATATTTTGTAATTCTTCTAAAATCAATTTATCTTTTCTATTCATTTTTTAAGTTTTAAAATTTTCTTCAGTTTCGTTACTAGACTCTGATACCAATTAAAAGGGTAAAATGCGGAAAAATGGTTAAAATGTCGAAATAAGGGTATAATAGTAATTTCACCTTAGTTTTTAATTCTCTGTTTTTAAGTAGGTTTGATACCTATATGGACAAATAGATTTTCTCTTTTATCTAAGACCGCTTGCTTATGATCCCGCTTCAAGGTCATTGTCAGTGGATGCCTTGCTAAGAAAGCAAATTCCTTTTATCGTGGATTAACTTGAGTCCTATCCTTGATTTGGAAGAGAGAGCACATTTTTATAAGTTTTGGACTTATTTNTGTCAGTGGATGCCTTGCTAAGAAAGCAAATTCCTTTTATCGTGGATTAACTTGAGTCCTATCCTTGATTTGGAAGAGAGAGCACATTTTTATAAGTTTTGGACTTATTTTCATTTTTAGAAAAGTCTAGGAGTAAGATTTCAATTTATTTTTTCTTTTTCTTTTCTTTTCTTTTTTGTTTTATTTAAATTGGAGGGTAAAATGGTCAAAAATTGGGGGAAATGACGTTCTGCACCAAAAATGTAAAAGGTAAGGACGTTCTGCCAAAAAACGAAAGGTAGGGATGTTTTGCGCCATTACCCAAAAAAAAAAACTCCTATATTAAAAGTTTTTGAAATTAAAAATTCAAGTAAATAAATGTGTACTATATTATAATTTAAATCTCTGATCTGCTTTCGCATGAAATGTAGTAGCAAAATCGGAGATTTGCTTGTCGAAAATATTAAGTGTATGATATTGCAACAAGTAGTATAAAAGTGGGTCGAGAAGTGTTAGGACTCATGAATTCATCGTAATTATCATGTTTAACTTCACCTACCGAGCTATGACAATTTATTTCAATTTTGTAGAAAATCAAATCTACCTAAATAAATGAATACTTCATCTACACAAATTTTCCAATTAGGCCCCTTCAGAAAAAGAAAAAAATGTAGTTGTCTATTAGGGAGAAAAAATGCAGATTGGAAAAACATGGATAAGAAAATTCATTAACGATTATAGCCAACAACATCTTTCATTGACTGAACAACAAATTATCAAAAAATTAAAGTTAAGTTATTGCAGCTAGTTTAATCAATTTATAATTTAGCTTAAAAAAAACTGATTAATTTTCAATTTAGTGATTGCTTGGTTAAAGGCAAAATTAGACAATAATTTTCACCACACATTTTAATGAAACTCAAACCAACTTATGTTAGTCTTGTCTTTATTGAAGCACTTCATTTAAAAATTTAAATGTTTATTGAATAAAATATTTATTTGCTAATCTACGTTCTGCTTTATTAATTTAGACAATGTTTATTAATTGAAAGCTTTAAATTAGTAATTTTGACCTGGTATCATCGCGATGTGAAGAAGGATCCCGATCTTTGTTTGCTACGGATCCAACTTTCCTCAGGAGGTTTCTATTAAACCCTACCACTGGTGGCCGTGGTTGATTATTCGTCTCGCCCAATTTATTGTTTTCCGAAATTGACGATAAAGATGGACTCCACTCACCGGCGCCGCCCCACCTCATACCAATCACCTTCCCCCGCTTCCGGCTGACACGGCGGCGACCTTTCGTTGCCACCAGCAATCTGGATTTCACCTCTGGCTGCCGTGACTCCGACTCAGTAGATGAAGAACCATAACATGTGATCAATGCTAATAAAAACTTCATATTTACACACCCAGAGTAGAGCAGGGTGGAAAGTTGTAGTTATGGTTGCAATGCAGTGTTTGTAGAGAATAATTGGGATCTCATTTGCCACTGAATGATGTTTTTATTACAAGAATACCCTCCAATTAATTAGTGTTCAACATTACCTTGATAATAGTATCCACAACTTATTCTTTAAACACCACGCTAGTGATAGCAAAAAAATCCGCCCCATCCCGCCTCGCCTCGACGCTGCCCTGCCCCGACGAGTTGGTGGAGCGGGGAGGGGATATGCCCCAAAGCGCCCCGAACCCGCCCCTTGAAGAATAAAAAAATAATTAACTACAAATTTTAAAAAAATAAAATTAGCTAACAAGAATTTTTTGAAAAAAAAATTAAACGGGGCAGGAAATGAGACAAGCCCGCGCACCGAACCTGCCCCGCTCCGCTCCGCCCCATTTAAGGTGGGGCGGAGAGGGGTGAGGGAGTGTCACCCCACCTCGAACCCGTCATGTTGCCATCTCTATACCAGACACACATTTATCTATTAATTTTTATAGGAGTTCAGTATCACTATATTATCATTTTGTTGCACTACTGTTTGATTGCACTAAAAATCGACTATTTTATCACGCTTATGTCTTCATCTTTGTTATATTCTTATTCTTGATTTTCAATTACTAGCACATCTAATCATTGATAATAAATTATGTTCAAATATTATGTTAGCAATTAGCATACTTTGAAATGAGGAGCAAATATTTGTCATACATTATGTTTGTTATTTTTTCTATATTTCAAAATGAGGGAGATCTTTTATGTAACTATAACGAATTTTTTGGATATGAGCCATCATCAGGGACAAGATGTGGTTATTAATCTAAGATTGAGGAGAAAAACTTGTAAATTATAATATAAAGTGCAACAATAAGCAAATATTAACCCTTTGTACAACATGGTGGCAAAAAATAGTAATAACTAACATAAAATTCCTCAAAATAAATTATGCTCTCTATCCTAGAAAATAACACTAATAAATACACAAAATTTGAGAAGTCCCATTGAAAATGCCAAATGCCGCCTTGAGAAGAAGCCACATTTAAAATGTTTTTATCTCAACTTCCAACTAATATTACTACAAAAATGTCTCTTACCAGAAATGAAATGACAAAATTACGTTGAAATATCCCAGTGTATAGTTACTTTCATATTAGTATCAACTTGTCGAGATGTTTCTATAGCAGGGCAAATGCTCCACAGCCATTGGTCGAATTGAATAAAATTTGGTACGTTTTGACCCACCTGCCCGTTTGCCAAAATTGAGGGGAAAACTAGTCATTATTTTACAAATTTAAGGGTCGCGTCACAATACAATAAATGGATATTTTAATATAAGATTTCATTTAATCGGAGTTTTCTTTGTGCTGGGAGTGATTGGAGAAAGACATATAGGGTCATAATCAAACTTTTTGTACAATGTTCATAACGAAGAGGCTCATATCAAATTAATTCAATATACCATCTCCACAAATTAATTCTTTGTTTAAATTGTGCTAAAAAATTAGGTTTCGATGCGCTCTTTCTAATAGTTTATAATTAATAGAGAACCTAAAAAAGATGCAAAATAAAATCAACTTAAATTCAGAACCGCTATTCGAAAACGTTGGATCGTTCATCAAGATTTATACCATAGAAGAAGGATTCCTAAATTATTTTGTCAAAAATAGCAAAACATAGGATTTGGTTCTTTATATTTGTTCATACAAAAAATGTTCCCCTTAATTGACAAACGCACAGAGTTTGTATGGTGCACCTTAATCTATCTTCAGAATTACACAAGCCAAATACACACCACTTTGATATTTAAATGCTCTATTTGATCAAAACAATGGCATATTTCGCCCAGTGGACCTTTCTTACAATCAGCTCTGGTTGTATGTAGGTGCATTATTCAATGATGGAGGAGGTGGTCTAGGTCTCGCATACTCGGCAAAAATAACCCATCCATCCAGAAACTACAAAGAAAACATAGAATACTCAAGATTCAAAATATGGAACCAAGCTAACTTTTCTGCCACCCCAAAAAAAAAAAAATGACCAAAGAATTGCACTGGCATGCGCAACATACATACCAACCCATCACCAAAGTGAAAATGTTAAACGACCCCATTCAGTTTGGTCCTTATCATGCAGGGATTACAAGGTGCAGATTTACTACAAATCCAACTTCTCAAGATATGTAGAATATGAGCATATACAAATTCAGGACATGGTTTCAAATTGAAACACTGAATAAGTTACCCAAGTACTACATTAGCATTATACCGACCATCAAGATGAAGTTCATCACCCCACATGCAATAGATAATATTAGGTCTTGTGTTCCATCTTAAAAGGCCAACTTATAAGAGTTTGAACTACTCATCTCAATAAAGTTGATATTTTAAGATGATACTCAAATCTTAATACGGTAATAGAATCCATTAAGCTCCAACGTACAATTCGATTCAATTAAGACTCATAAAAACGAGTACACAAATTTCAAGATTGATCTAACCATTTTGTGAAAGCATGTTAATGGATAAATCCCACACCGTATAAGATGAAAACATAGACCAATTTATAATAAGACTATTCATTTTAATAAGGTTGACATTTTAAGATGAAACTTCAAGTATTAATAGATAATTACAATTCCATGGGGAAAGGCCTTAAGAGGAAGAGATAGTGACGTCAGAAAATGAAAAGCTGGGAGATGATCATGGTAACAGGAAATATTTTGTTCTCCCTCTAATAAGGTAAAGCACAAAGAAAACTAGATGGAAGGAAGTTGTCTGCCATTTGAAGATATTGAATGCTGCAAATTATTTTAGGGTAGGAATAAAACATTACATGACCTTCCAAACCGTAACCCCCTTCCCAATTTTGTAAAAGGAAACAAGAAAAAACAACCCAAAAGTGAAAGACGCTCTTTCTATTCTTCCAAAAGTGAAAGAAGCAATCCCATTTTTCTACCCACACCCTTTACACAATTCCTCTCCCACTATCTCCTTCCAAACAGAGACGAGCTAAAATGTGCATTAAAGATCAGAATTTTTTTTTTTATTCACTAGATCTAGAAGGTATCCGTTCAGCCATCTCAACTCACCTGGCCATCCATTCCCTTTATACCAGCTGCAGCTTCCTCTAGGGTAGCATATCTTACAAAACCATAACCCTTGGAATAGCCAGATACGCGGTCAGTCACTACCTTGGCTGCAAGAGGGGAAAAAATGCGCATTCATTATTTGGTGTTAAAACTACATAGGTCTAATTTTCAAAGGAACTGAAAATGGAACATACCATGGAGCACTTCACCAAACTTTGCAAAGGCATCTCGAAGCCCTTCGGTAGTTGTGCGTTTGCTTAGCCCTGAACAAAATACAGGAAAAAAAAGTCCAATGAAACTTGCAGACAGGCCTACAGCCCTGAAGACCAAAGAATACAACTATAACTAGAGGTCTAAGAGTAACAACATTTTATAATTAAAAAGGCAAACAGAAAATAGAGAAACAAAATGAATACATGAGACAGAGAAATATGCCCAGAGCACACTGGGGTTTACTGGTTTTGCAAAGATGCAATAACGCATCTTGATTTCTCTATGTAAAGTTAAATACAAACAATTCTCATTTAAAAAAAAAAAAGAAAGAAAGAAAGAAAAAAGAAGGGGGCACATGATGTTGTCACCAGAAGCAGCTTCCACTGAAGTACGAGAAAAGTAAAATGGACTGAAATGACAAGTATAAAATTTAAGAACTAGCTTTTCCAAAAGTACAATATATCTTTGCATAACATATAGGAATCATTACTACTCAAGTTATAATTCAAAAGAAGATTTCGTGATGGCAGGAAATGGGGGAAAAGAAACAGATGCTAATCAAGTCAATATACGTTAAGATGATTTTTCCTCCGGTTGCCGGACACTGTCCGGAACAATTACATCTACCAAGAGGAGTAGAAGAAGATAATGAATAGAGATTGATAGAAAATCATATACAGCTACACTCCCAGTTGTTACCTCCAGATGATTGTTATAGAAGTTTTTTCTCCGAATAACGAAAGTTCACCCAAATATATAGTTAAACCCTGCATTTCAACATGAAACGTTGCTGGAGAATTCCAAATCTTAGATACATTGTTTTAAATGTCGTCTAAGGCTACTGCCTTGAGGTGCGTTTCATGCAAAGCTTGCTTTCATTGAATGCCTTGAGAGCTATTTTTCAAGGATTATATCTTGACTTATGGAGTCTTACACCTTGAGGGTAAGCCTCATGGGGACTAAGATGTGTACTTGATTGCCTTGCCTTTTCTAGGCTTTTTCGTCATTAGCCAAACTGTTTCGGCTATTTTCGCTTTAGTTTAATAAGTTAGTTTTAATGGGTTTCTTTTTCCTACCTTTACGCAGAAGTGGAAAACTCCATTTCAAGTGGAAGTCAATCAGAGAGAATGAGAAATAATTGATAGTAGAGGATGATAGTAGTGATGATATGGGAGACTTCTAGATTATAGCTACTTCTCGTAGCGTATTGCTAAATTGATATGTGATTACCATTCAAAAACTTATTATGCCCCGGTTTGATCCACGTTCTTGAAAAATGCATTCTTTGTATACTCATTTTCAACCACACATTCATCAATAAAATAATATTACACGCAAATCCAAAACTTTTTCTTATTTTTTAACTACATATTTCCATCACATCACTTGAAAAAATGCATTCTTTTCTCCACAATTTGTATCAAACACAGCCTATCTACTACTTTATTAATCTAGTTTTTGACTATTTGTGATTTTTAATGCGAACTTTTACATAGTTCATGGCTTATCATGAGCAAAATTTTGTATATTTGCTAGTTTTTTAAAATTAGTTCATTTGTATATGTTGGACAGTTATGCGGAAAAATGCTTTAGAAGCCTAAACACTGGCCAGGTCAAAAATAAACTTCCAGTAGAACATCTTAAATATTTATTCACAGGATCATACTAATGCAGCGTCGTGCATTATGGCCTTAAGTGAAGATGGTTGCGCTGGGTCATCGGCCAACCAAAATATGGAAGCAATTTACTAGCTATCAAAAGAACCAATCCAGTTTTCTACACTGAGTTTCAGAGGTGGATGCTTTCATCAAGTCAATCAGTAAGCTTAACAAGATAGCAAAACAATTTTTGCATTGTTCTCTAAAGCAATGATGAGAAATTAAATATATCAAGGTAGGAAATTTAAACATCATAGATAACTATGATAGCTACAACCCGCTAATCTTAAATTCTTAATGACCTAGTCATATCGCAGAAAGTATAACGCAGGTGTCTTCCTCTAAGATTTTGATAGATTTTAAAATATTATAAATCCTAATGAATTTTAAAAGATTTCATTATATGTGCTTTTAATTTTGAAATCCATCCAAATCTTTTAAAATTATTATATTAATATATTTTTTTACACGTCCATTATTTACTGAGGATGCCTAAATTTTAAAAGATTTCATTAAATTTCATTAAAATCTCAACGGTGAACAGAGACGGAGCTAGAGGGGGGCAGGGNTTATATATACTTTTAAGTTTGAAATTCATTAAAATCTTTTAAAATTATTATATTAATATTTTTTTTTATACATCCATTATTTATCGAGGATGCCTAAATTTTAAAAGATTTCATTAAATTTCATTAAAATCTCAACGGTGAACATCTAAATTTTAATGAATTTCATTAAAGTCCATTAAAATGTCAATTGACAACACCTTAATTTATAAGGATTTTAAGAATCCATTACAATCTTAATTAAGGACACCCTCCTAAATTCCGATACCTACCCACTTGACTTAACCGACTAGTGAATACATAAATATGCTCAGTATACTTACCTGTTCAATAGAAAATCCAGAAATATCAAAATTAAAATATTTCACATCCAATCGATTTTTTTTCCCCAAACTAAACCGATTAATAATTAGGCAACATAGCAATTAAGAGCGCCAAGTAAAATAAATCAACGGGAAAGAAGGAAAAATACTAAAGAAATGAAAAGCATTTGGAGAAGATGATGCGGTATGTACCCGAAACAAAGAGATTTGTGGAAGGTTCGGCCGGAGGAGGCTTCTCTGTTTGAGTTTGTGGTAGATTAAAGGGAAAGCCTGAAGTTAACGACGAATATAGAGCCCTTACACCCCTAGGTGCCACAAAGGAAGCCACCGCCGCCTGGGTAGCCGCTGCTCTCATCGCCATTTAGCTGCAGCAGGAGTTTTAGCGAGGTTTCTAGAGGGATAATATGGTTTGAGGGGGTAAATCTGTAAATAAGGGAAATAGGGAGCAGACTATTTGCACAAATTGTCCCTAATGTATGATACTCGCGTGGAATCAGGACTTAATAGTTTCAATCTTAGCATTAACATCCTCAATAGAAATTTAAGTGCGGAAATTGTTTTCTTTCCCGATGGATGACTTCCAAAAATTAATTTTTTAAAAATAAAATAAAACTAAAATACCTTAAAATTTAATTAACACGAACAAAAAAGGAAAAAGAAAAGGGTTATTTTTTTTCCCCAAAAACCCACTTGACTTCCATTACCCGAGCTCCGTACTATCATTTCAAGCTACCACCCCTTTAACAAAAACACCCCCTCAAAAAACAAAATTTTGAATTAATTTTTCAAACTTTTCCTTTTTCTTTATGTGATTTTTAGACTCTTCCTCCTCCATGTGTGCTTGTGCTTTCGTAAATTTCTATAAATTTTAAAAATCAAGAAAACACAAATTCTTTTTACGCTTAACCAAAAGACACAAAAGAGCTCTTTTCGAACAAACATTAGATAGACCTTATTATTGCAAGATGCTCAAATCCCTTCTCAAAAATCCAATACTATAGTTCTAATTTCAAGATACAAATGTTGACAAAGGAAAGAAAAAGTAAGAAAATTCTAAATTCCCCTCTCTATCTTTTTCTGAAGCTTCGAACTTTAAATGAAATTCTTCTTTGAATAATGAGTGGTAGTAGTGGCAACGACAAAGGGTGTGGGTTGGAAGACAAGGGACTAGGGTAATTGGGACAAAGGTAGTGGATGTTAGGATTGAAACGATGGGTCCTGATTTCACATTAGTGTCATATATTAGGTACCATTTGTGCAAAGCAAGTTATGCAGAGTCCTTTTCTTGCCTTTCACGAAATTTCTCCTATTTCTTATTTAATTTTTTATTTAGAACGTTGACAATTAGATTTTTATGGTGAGTGAAGAGGATGTCTGATTAGTTAATTTAGGAGATAGAATTATGCTCGAGAAAACAATAATTATCTTGGCATATTCATGTTGTACGTCCATAATTCGATTTTGTTCCTTCCAAATTTTTAATTTTATTTCCATAATTCAAAGCTGAAATTGGAATTTGGAAAACTCGTGAATTCGCTAACAAATGAGATTAAAGCAATACCTCCCAAAATAAATCGAAGCAACAATATTCGGATTAGCATAATAAATTCCACGAAAACAAAATCTTGTATAGCTTCACCATGACCGCACTTGCAAATGAGATTCAGACACTACCAAAATCAGACTAATCAGCTTTAGCTGCAGCAGAAGCAGCTTGACCCCGAAGCCGACCAGTCCTCCTTGCAGCAATAAGACCAACCTTTTGGCCAGGTGGTGCATCACGGCGAACGGTACTGGCATGACCAATGTGTTGATGGTTACCACCACCATGGGGATGTTCCACCGGATTCATAGCAACACCACGAACCTTAGGCCAACAGTTCCTCTTCACTCTGAACTTGTGGTAGGCATTTCCGGCCTTCAACAGTGGCTTCTCAGTACGTCCTCCTCCAGCAACCTGGCCAATCATGGCACGGCACTCACTCGGGACAATTTTCTTGGCTCCTGATGGGAGCTTAATCCTATCAATACATAAATCAGCAGATAAGAAATTGGAATAAAATACATTGCCTCTCGTTCTTGTGGAAATTAAGACTCCGAAAGAAGTGTACGTATCACGAAGCATGCGTCTCTAATCGTACATAAAGATCTTGAAAACTATTTATGCTTCATTACATGTTCGATGACAAAAATTCCTAAGAAAAATTAGCATTATCATCATTCGAGAACAAGAAGACCGAAGAAGAAACACAATTTTACCAGAACAATTGTAAAACGTAAAGCTTATCGTCAAATTAATCTATAAATATTTTGAATTATTATATACAGCGAGAATCAGTAGATATTTTGCTTTGAAATCTCATAAAATCGATATAAATAACGAAAAACAAAAACTTCAATTCAAACAGAATGTTACATAATCAAATCAATATAAACAAAATAGTGCAGTGATCACAATTCCAAATTTTAACCTATAATCATTAACTACAAGTGCAAATAAACCACGAATAGTAAATAAACATAAATATATATAAAAGGATACCTGGAGGTTCCATTGTCTGGGTTATGGGAGATAACAATAGCGTAATCCCCAGATGCCTTGGCCAAAACCCCACGATCACCAACATGGTGCTCAACATTGCAAACAACAGCACCTTCAGGGATGGATCTCAGAGGCAAAACATTGCCAACGACGAGGCTGGCCTTCTTGCCACAGTAGAGAAACTGACCGGTGTAAATTCCCTCGGCGGCGACGAAGAGCTCCTTTTGGTGCTTGTACCTGAACGGGTGCCGGAAGGTGACACGAGCCAGAGGGGCGCCACGCCCAGGGTCATGAATTATCTCTGTCACAACACCCTTGAGGTACCCATTGCGTTCGCCGAAGTCGAGGGAGCGGAAGCGGGCCGGGCCCTTGCGGTGGTGGGTGTGAGACTTGAAAACAGAGCCTGCTCCCTTACGCTGTGCCCTGATTACACGACCCATTCTAGTGTGTGCTTTTTGTGTGTACTGTCGAATGGGGTAGGGGGAGAGGGAGGAGACGGCGGCAGAAGTTGGGAGTTGACGAGTGAAGTTATATCAGGAAGCAAAAAGGGAATGAAATAGGGTGGGCTGTTTGGATTGTGTTGCCCTAGGTTTTGTTTGGTTACAGGATTTGCTTATTCCAATGGGTATAGAGGCCCATTTAGATGGACAAGTCGGACTAATGGCGGATGAGTAACATATCAGTTGGTAAATTAAAAGAAAATAACTCTTTAAAATTATTATTTTTTTAAATAAAAAATGTTGGATTTAAATCAAATTAAAATATTTTGTTATGCAGTTCACGTCGTAAAATATTTTGTTATGCAGTTCATGTCGAACAGCCGAAGTAATCCAATGACCAACGTTGAAGAAATAATCCAATATTTCGCACACCTGTTATATGGCTTGATTTTACATAATTTTTTTATTCATCAAATTAATGCGTCTTCGTAGAGGTGCAATCAAATCGAAACACCGAATGAAAATGGTTGTTCGGGTCCTTGTGCATAACCAAACAGCTTTGAAATGATTCGAATTAGATTTCAATAGTCAAATTCCATTTAAACCAAAATTAAATTTTTTTTTATTTAAAATAAATAAATAAATAAATCATCGATGATTAAATATCTTTTGTTTTTAGTTATAACATTTCTAATAGGGATGAGAACAAGATCGAATGGAACAATGCAACCATTAACCCATGTGAAGATTTCAAATTAGGCGCCAATATTGACACCGAGTTTGTGAAAAAGCTCAAAAAGTCCTTAGCCAATTTAGGAGATTTTAGTTGTCTCAAGAAAACTGCATTGAAAACGTTTACATGCATTTTAACAATTAATCATAGTGACATGGAATATGATTAAATCCTCGCATCAGAGATTAAATAATACTTCTCAAAGTGGTTAATTGCGAAGATAACGCCATCAACTAGTGCTTGAAGGGCAACAATCACACATGCTACATGGAGACTTCTCACTATGATATGCAATGTATAATTCAATAACAAACAAGCAAGGTTGTATTGTATTGTACACTTTATTTGCATCACAATGACACGAGCTTCGACAAATTCATGCGCACACTGCAAAAGGAGGATGATGACTAATCTCTTTTGATCAAAATTACCATTATGGCCATGACAGCCAATCCCATGAAGCATGCTTCCAAAGCCGTGTCTAAAGAGTTTAATCTCGTACTTCCATTAGAATTTGCAGATGCTTTATCAACTTCAAAGAAATTCCGAAAGTAATCAGACAAGCTGCTCAACATATCTACCACTGTTACCTTGATTTTCTTGTAAACATCCTTAGGCCCACTCCCAGCCGTAGATTCCCCAGAATCGGATGATGTATCAACTGTGTTCAGAGATGATTGATCTGGAAGATTATTACATGCCAATATAACCACAATAAAGGTGTACAAATTTTTCTAGCAGTCACTAGATGAATGACAGACACAAATCATAACCAAGATTTCTTACTGTTCTTGTGTGATTGGAGAAACTCTTGAAGTTCTTGGTTTTCTAACACCGCGTTCCACACCTTTGTGTCATGAACAATTGAAGCGACAACATTCTAGCACAAGAACAGATTCAGCTATTATAATCACAAATTTATGGTTGGTTTCGATGAGCAATAGCATTAATGAAATTATATGCATCTTTTGCTGTCCCAGAAATCTCATGTGCTTTGAATGCTCAATGTTGAAACTAGTGCATGTTTGGATTGGCTTAACCTATAATTTAAGTTGGTCAAACTTTAATTTTATCCGGACATTCCATAGAACCCACTACTACTCCAAACATGCATTTACTATTCGACTTTGCATTTAAAATAAATTAACAAATTATATATTCCATGTCCGTGCACATTAAGAAAAGAAAACAAGTTCATACATATGCAATTAGAAAAATGCACACCATTCTAGAATAGAACGAGAGAGATCAACATAAAACCTGAACTCTAGAGCTTTCATTTAGAAGCCTAAATGCCTGAATAGCATGGATCAGCTCTCCAGAGACTGGTGTAGACCGATTGGTAACACAGGCTTTGTTCTCCAATACTCGTGAGTCTGACAGCACTGATGAGCTTGGGTGATGATCTTCTATAAGCAAACTGTCATATCCAACGGATTCAGGTGAAGATAGATATAACCTGAAACGAAACTATCAAACAAACATTTGCATGCCGAAACAAAAAGATAATCAAAAGGAGGACAGAATCACATCCTGCCAGAGCCAAGATTTTCTTTAGCAATAGCTAGAGTTTCACAAGCAATAATTAGGAAAGTTGGATCATAGGTCCTGAACTTGAGGTAATAATTCGAAAGGCACACAAATGGCCTAATAGTGACTCTGTTACTTGATCTTTGTTAGTTCAACAATCTGTATCCCTTCCTCAAGCCTTGCTATCAATAGTGCAAATACAAAAAGGAAAATGAAATTCAAATATCACTAAAACCTTGAATTCGAGGCTAATTATTGCTACAAAAGATATTAAAATAACTAATATTTAACTTCCATTAAAATTTCCTTTAAGTAGAAAGGGAATATAAAGGGAAAAAACATTTATGAATCATTCATATCATATGCTACTAAGATTAAAAGGATACACAAAGTGAAGTGCCGAGCACTAATATAATCCCGAAAATATACGATCACATTCAACTCAACAAAAAATTCTGTCCAAATGTTAGATAGTAAGAAGATTTAATCCAACAATTACTTCAAAACCATAGTATCATAAAGACTAATTATTTCAAGAACATTCAAAAATTCAAATTTCTCAACGAAAATAACATACTTTTCGAGAGCGTCAGAGAGTTCAGAAGTTGCCTCTTTTGCTTCCTCAAGACTCGGCACGCCACCAAATACAACTCTAGGCAAAGATTCGCCGGCCGTAACCAACAGATCCTCCTCACCGCCGGCGAACTCCCAGTCATCGTGCTCCCAGCACCGCCTCTGCACATCGACCTGGGACTGTGACAAAGCCACAAAGTTCACGTCCTCAGCCGACGAAACCATTGACGTCACTGGAGGAGCGGATGCAGCCATTCGAGCGACGGCTGAAATCGGGTAGTTTTCCGGCGTCAGTCCTCGGAGTCCGACATTTCCCAGAGTTATCCCAGCCACCTTCGCCGCAGCCCTCATCGCTCCTCCGCCTCCCATCGTTAATTATAATTTGGTAATTTCTTTCTATGCGATGATGAATTCCCTAATTTGGATTCATCAATAGAAGAGTTGAATCGGTGTATTGGATGCACCGGTTTTCTCCTAATTGAGAGTTTCTAATCCAATAGTAAACCAGGATACGACACGTGTAACTTGTCAGCGTACCTTAACGAGTAAGGAAAGATTCACGAGAGAGGATAAGAATATGGAAAAAAAAAGTTGCTATATATCCCGGATTAAAATTTCCATTTTCATCATTCTACTCATTTTTAACCACAAATTCCTTAATGAAATAATATTTTTCATCACATCAATAATTTTTATTTTTTTTTCAAGCACACATTCTCCATCACTCTACTATTTCAAAATACATTATTTCAAAATAATGTGGCTCAATCACGCCCTAAGTCAACTTTTTATCTGTGTAGTTATTTCTTGTTCCATTTGTTTAAGCCCTTTCGAAGGAAAAATGTGTTTTGAAATATTAAGGATTATTCTCTTTGTATTTCAATTTTGTGTTTTGAATTTTGAATTCAGTTTAAATTTTGTATTTTAAGTGTCCATTTTAATTTTGTTGAAAATGTATTCTTTTTGACATTTTGAAAAATTATTTTTCTAAAAAAAAAATCGTTTTGAAAATTTTGGCATAAAAACACCCAAATTTTTTTTTTTTTTTAGAAAATTTTGGTGGTGGTTGGCAGTGATTGAAAATACTCAAAATCGTGTTTTGAAAATTTTGGCTTAATTATAACTGAAAACGCCCAATTTGGGGGGCTTTTTTTTGTAAATTTTTAACTTATTTTCAAAAACGTGTTTTCGAAAATATGAAAGAGAATGCATTTTCAATGTTTTGGAAAATCGAAAACCAAAAAAGGTAAAAAGAACATGTCCTAAATTTTTGAAGAATTGAAATATAAAAATATTTATTCGATTTATGAGTAAAATTATTTTTATTAAAAAATATGTGATTGAAAATGAGTTTTTTTAAAAAAATGGATATCAAACAAAGACTAAATATCACTCAGTTTACAAAACAACATTGTGTTGTTGACACTCTTAAGTGATCCCATAGTCGAGGCTGTAGCACCATCGATCGTCATAATTTCCTCAAGTTAAAAATCTTGGCTATGCACCTTATAGAAATGAATAAATCTGCAACTACATGAGATTTTGCACAGGAAGACAACTGTTTTCGACTGTGCACAACCCCTGTACTTATAGCATTTCTCTGTAGAAGTTAATAACAAAGAGTTTGAGAGAAACTATAACATAACGGGTTAATTTCACAAACGGTCACTGAACTTATATCAAAATCACAAAACGGTCA
>CAIGRR010096478.1:0-13708 GCA_903798365.1 Fraxinus sp. 1973-6204 | reverse complement strand
AATAGGTGAGAAAACAAAATCAAGCAAATATGCATCAAATGGTTGTACTTAGAAAATAGGTGGAAAATGGATTCTCTAGAAAAAAGACACATCAAACACATGAAAAGTGGAAAAATGGAAAATATTTTCCATTTTCCATGGAATTTGGACCCTATCAAACGGACCCTTAGAATTTGGACCCTATCAAACGGACCCTTAGAAAAAAAAGTAATTTTTTATTCATATTTTTAATTATAAAGGTACAGGTGATTATAAATATGTTTATCTGCTTTTATATATTTATGATATGTTGTTGGCATGTCTGATAAAAAAAAAAAGGATGCAATAAAATCAAAATTTGAAATGAAAGAATTAGAATAAGCAAGAAGAATTTTAGGAATGAAAATGAAAAGAGACACAAAGAATTGTATTCTTTATTTAAATCAAATTTCATATGTGACTAAAATGTTTGTAAACTTTTCTATATCTGATGCTAAATTTGTTTCTCCGCGTTTCTAATCATTTTAAACTTTTTAGTGAATAATCACCTAAAATTGATTGAAAGTCCGATAGGATGAGTAAAATACCTTATGCTAATATAGCTGGTTCTATAATGTGTCTTGTGGTTTGTACAAAATCCGACTTTGGAATAAGTATTTTAAGCATATTTATGGAAAATCCAGTTGAGACATTGGATTGCTATAAAGTGGATGTTTAGATACTTAAGGGATTCACTTGATTTGAGTTTAGAATTTAAAAAATGTGATGAATGTATTATTTTGAAAGGCTACACGGACTCTGATTTTGTAAGTTAGAATTCAGAGATGGAAATGAACTAGCTTTGAGCAAGAAGATTAAATTTATAATTAAATTGAATTAATTACAAGGTTACAATGCCAGCCATATATATACAAGAAGCTGGAGTAGTGAGCAAGAAAAAGGAGACACAATGCATGTGAGAATCAATATGGATACAACAATTATTGTGGTTCCAAACAAATTTCACAATCATCTTCTGAATGGTGGTAACTGAATTCAGCTTTTATGCCAATAGCAATTAGTGTTGATCAACGAATTAATTGCAACTTGTTATGTATTTTAACATCCTCCCTCAAGCTGAAGTTTATCCATTAACTCCAAGCTTGTCTTTAAGAAACGAGAACCTGAAATAGGAGAGAGGCTTGGTTAATGAATTTGCGATTTGATCAGATGAAGGAATGTAATGTATCTTCAATTTCCCTTCAAGTACTTTGTCTCTCACAAAGTGTATATCAAGTTCAATGTGTTTAATTCGAGCATGGTAAACATGGTTGGAAGCTAAAGCACTAGCTCTAGCACTAGCACTTAGTTTGTCACACCACAAAATGGGAGATGAGGCAGGCTGCAATTTGATTTCCTTAAGGACTGACTTAATCCAACTTATTTCAGCTAAGGTTGGGCCAATTCCCTGTATTCTGATTCAGCACTTGACCTAACAATTACCTGTTGTTTCTTTGAAGACCAAGCAACCAAAGTATCTCATAGATAAACATAATAGCCGGCTGTTGATCTCATGTCATCTGGGCAGGATGCCCAATCAGCATCAGCAAAATCGATGATGTTCAAATTGTCACTTCTCTGAATCCATAAGCCTTATTCCATGGTGCCTTTCAGATATCTGAAGACTCTCTTAACTACCTTGCAATGAATGTCTGAGGGGGCTTGTAGGAATTGACTTAGTTTATTCACTGCAAAGCTAATATCTGGTCGTATATGAGCAAGGTACTGAAGCCCAACCATTGCACTTCTGTATAAGAAGGGATCTGCCATCTTCTCACCTTCATTCCTGGAGATGCATTTGCCTACTGCCATAGGTGTTGCACAAGGGTTTAAGATGTTCAAAGTTAAACCTTTTTAGCAAGTCCTTGATGTACTTAACTTGGGTGAGACGCATCCCTGATTCATATCTCCCCACTTCAATCCCTAAGAACTGATGTAATTTACCCATGTCTTTTAATGCAATTGTGAGTTAAGCTTGTTAATGAAGCATTGCAGTACTTTGTGATCATTTCCAGCGATTACAATATCATCAACATATACCAAACAAAAGTTACCTGTCTCTCACTTATATAGAAGAACAATGAACTGTCAGCTTTGGACTCGATGAACTTCCAGTCTAGAAGAGTTCCTTTTAGTCTTTCATACCATGCTATAGGAGCTTGCATAAGTCCATAGAGAGCCTTTTCTAGTCTGTAAACAAACGTTGGATTGGCTTTGTCAATGAAGCTCTCTGGCTGTTTCATAAAGACAACTTCACTTAGCTTTCCATTTAGGAAAGCAATGTTAATACCAACTCTTCTAATACTCCAACCTTTAGAGACAGCAAGTGACAATATTATTCTTCGGATGGAGGCCTTGATTACTGGACTAAAGGTCTCATGGTAATCAATGCCTGAAGTTTGTAGGAATCCCTTTACAACAAGCATTGCCTTGTACTTCAAAATCTTTAATTCTATGTCACGTTTGAGTCTGAAAACCCACTTGTTTCCTATGACCTTCTGATTGATCAAAGGCGATACCAACCTCTATATTCTATTCCTTATCAGAGCTTTGTACTCATCTTCCATAGCCTCACTCCAGTTTTTGTCAGACAGAGCTTCAAGAGCATCATTAGGTTCAGACTTGCTTATTTCAATTCTAGAATTTTTGCAAAGTATAGTGTACACTTTAGGTTTGAAAATGCCTGCTCTACTTCTGGTGATCATAGGGTGCTCAACATTCTGCCTTGTAGCCTATACTTGTTCTTGATTTACCTAAACATTTAACTCATCTTGTTCTGCCCCCAATACCTGCAGTACCTTTCTGAGTTTCCCTTGTAATACATTCANGTCTACTTCTAGTGATCATAGGGTGCTCAACATTCTGCCTTGTAGCCTCTACTTGTTCCTGATTCACCTAAACATTTAACTCATCTTGTTCTGCCCCAATACCTGCAGTACCTTCCTGAGTTTCCCTTGTAATACATTCATGTCTAATTTCTGAATCTCCATTTTCATTTACCTCTGGAGTCTCAATTTCAATTGTCTCTGGTGGAATTGAACTGTGAGATGTTGCTGGTTGAGTTGAACTAGGATGAAGTGTATCAGATGAACCTGCAGGACCAGAGTTAAGTGGAATGCTGAGTGGTAGACATTGGACAATAGTTTTAGATGGATGACTAGTTTTATTCAGGAAACCATGCTGAAATAATAACTCATTTTCATTGAAAACAACATGCCTAGATAGATAAATTTTGCCAGTAGGACTGAGGTATTTATAACCTTTGTGTGAGTTGCTGAAGCTAAGGAAAACACATTTAGTGGAGTGAAAACTAAACTTATGAGGCTGATAAGGTCTTAGGCAGGGAAAACAGGTACATCCAAAAACTTTAAGTGACTGTAATTGATCTGTTCATCATTCAAAACTTGGCTATGTGACTTCATTTGAAGAACAGATGTAGGCAGTTTGTTAATGAGGTAGGTGGCTGTGTGAAACGACTCCCACCAGTAATGTAAAGGCATGCTTACTTGCTTGAGCAAGTAGGGTTAAACCAGTTTCAGTAATGTGGCGATGTTTTCTTTCAGCTTTACCATTTTGAGATGAGGTGTAGGGACAAGAAAATCTCATGTGAATTCTTAATTGTAGGGTGAATTCAGTAAATGCTCTGAACTCACCCCTTCCCCCTCCCAAAAAAAAATCAGATTGAAATGTTTTGATTTTCCTATTGAACTTGTTTTCAACTAAATTCTTGAATTGAATAAAGGAGTTCAGTGCTTCAGATTTGTTCTTCATAGGATATATCCACGTGAACTTACTGTAATCATCTATGAATAGGATATAGTACTTGAAACCTGAAGTTGATTGTAAAGGAGCTGGACCCTAAACATCTGTGTGAACTAAGTCAAGAGGTGCAAATGAATGAGAAGTGGAAAGTTTAAAAGACAGGGAGTGTGCTTTGCCAAGTTGACGACATCACAGAAATGATTAACTTGATTCATATCAACCTTTTCATTACATAGTTTAAGCACTTGAGATATTACAGAACTTGAGGGATGTCCAAGTCTCATGTGCCACAACTTTAGTTTAGACATATACTCTGTGAGACCTTTGGACTGAGCAACAAAAATGGAAGAGCTAAATTTATTTGAGTGGACAGACTTAGATACAAGAGACTAGTTAACTTCATCTGGCAGTTCAATCTGATACAATCCATCCTTAATCCTCCCTTCCGCAGCACCTCTTTCGTTCTTCTGTCCTTAATAGCACAAGAATCAGAATGAACTTCCATGAATACTCCATTAGCAGAGGTTAATTGTGAAACACTTAACAGATTTTTCTTGATTGAAGGAACTAACATCACATTGTTAAGAACTAGTGACTTATTGTTTTGTGTATTAAGGTGATTTGTGCTAATGTGAGAGATGTGGAGTTTGTTACCATTTTCAACAGCAAGTTTTTGCTTACCACCATACTCCAGTGCCTCAATCAGATTTCCTTTATTAGCTGTGACATGGTTACTACTACTTGAGTCTGCAAACCAAGCTGGATCAGCCACAGTCCTTGAAGAAGCCATCTGAGCAGCCTGTTTTGGTGAACTATTCTGATAGTGAGTATCAGCCTTGGTACCCGTATACCTCTCATCATAATAGTTAAAACACTTTGCTGCTGAGTGGTTGTTCATCCCACAGATTTGGCAGGCACCTTTGTTTGCCAAAATTCTACCTCATCTGCCTCTACTTCTTCCTCCTATATAGTTGTTGCTTCTTCCACTATAGTTAAACCTTCTTTCTCTGGAGGTATTTCAGTTGTAGATGAAATTGGCTGAGGCTTCACTCAAATTGGCTGATGCCAGACTGTTTTTCAAGGTGCTGAGATGCTCATTTATGCTTTCATAAGTCATAAGCACTTACTGTAGCTCATGCCCAGTGATGGACTCCCTGCTATTAATTTGGACTACAACCGGGGTATATTCTTCATCCAATCCAGCTAACACTTGAGTAACAAGGTCAATGTGAGGGATGACTTTACGAGCAATTTCGAGATTATCTGCAAGCTGTTTGATAGTGCTGAGATATTGATCAACACTCATTTCTCCCTTCTTGGTTCTCTGAAGTTCACTAACAAGGAAAACGACCCTTGATCTGTTCATGGCTCCAAAACTTTCTTGTACAGCATTCCAAAGATCAGAAGACTTGGGTAATCCCATAACTCTCATTGCAATTTCTAAGTTGTTTAATGGTGTTGAGGTACTGATCAACACTCATTGATCCCTTCCTGGTTCTCTGCAGTTCACCAACAAGAAATGTAACTCTTGATCTATTCATGGCTCCAAAGCTTTCTTGGACTGCATTCCAAAGCTCAGAAGACTTGGATGATCCCATAACTCTCATTGCAATTTCTGGTGTCATTGAGGAATACAACCAACCTATCAATAGTTGATTTGTTGACTCCCACTTTCCATACTCAGGATTATGAGCCATTTCAACTGTGATTCCAGTTGAACCATTAGTTTGGGTTGCTAGGAACTCAGCTGGACAACTTCTGGTTCCCGTGATAAATCCTTCCAGATTGTAGCCTTTGATGATTGGCATCACCATGTTCTTCCACAATAAAAAGTTATTTTTGTCGAGCCTAATTGGTGGGACTTGAGTTAGACTTATCCCAAGTGTTTGCATCTGATTTCCTCCCAACATTGAAGGCATCAAAGTGCTGGAAGTAGGCTGTGCTGATTGTGTGTTATCATCTGATCCGGTGTTAGTCATTAAGCTCTGATACCAAGTTAGAATTCAGAGAGGGAAATGAACTAACAGCTTTGAGCAAGAAGATTATAAATTTATAATTAAATTGAATTAATTACAAGGTTACAATGCCAGCCATATATATACAAGAAGCTGGAGTAGTGAACAAGAAAGAGGAGAAACAATGCACGTGAGAATCAATACGGTTACAACAATCATCGTGGTCCCAAACAAATTTCACAATCATCTTCTGAATGCTGGTCACTAAATTCAGCTTTCATGCCAATGGCAATGAGTGTTGATCAGTGAATTAATTGCAACTTGTTATGTATTTTAACATTGTAGATGAACTTGATAAAAGAAGGTCCTTTTCATCTTATATTTTTCACACTGTGATTGATGTGTTGAAAATCTCAACTTCAAAAGATTGTAGCTTTTATACGAAGAATACATAGAAGGCATTGGTTAATGGGCTTGTTAACAGAAATTGATTTTATTGAAGAATTTGTTATATCATACACATTCGAAAGTGTATTCATTTAAGTAAAAATCATGTGCTATAGAATAAAGCATGTTGATCTCAAATTTCATTTTGTTAGAGACATGGTTGAGAAATGTATGATTACATTGGTTATAATCCCAATTGAGTAAAATTATTCTCATCTTGGTATTATAGTTTTTTCCTTGAATAAACTTAAGGATAATGATAGATGAACATAGGGGGGGCACGTAAGGGTGTCCATTATGGACACTCTTATGTGCTTCCCTATGTGGGTGTAGCACAACTCTAAACTTAATACGAGTTGAACTTTTTATTGTTAAAAATTTCCTTGTTTGGAAATTGAGTTTGTTATTTTTGTTTTTACATGTTCAGAGGAGCAAATGAAAAAATTGTAGTGAGGGAAGTGAAAAAATTGTACCGAAGAAGTTTCTTGATACTAGAATTGGGTCAATAGTTCATCAAAGTGGAGATTGTTGAAGTACGACGATGACCAATATTAATAAAATCCTATTTGAGGAAATGATGTTTTTGGCCTTGTGATATACTTCATCTGGACCTTAGACGTGATTTGTTAGCGGCGGTTGGATGAAGAGCTTTTGGTTCTCTTTTATGAGGGTGTAACCCTTATTCAATACACACACCATTCGCAGAGTTTTGATTTTTCTCTTTCTTTCTCTTTCAAAATTTTTTTGATTCTTCTTTGTAAATCTTTAGTAGATTTCGTGATATATGCTGAGTGTACCAAAAAAAAATTAAAAAAAAAAATCTATTTACTCTGATGAAATTTTTTTCTATAATTTTGTGAGGCTGGAGAGATTGAAGAAACATGTGATTTCTTCATACATTGTATTGCATGTTCTTGATTGAATTTCTAGTATCAGAGCCTAATTTATTTTGTACATGCTCAACGAGTGAATAACATTTAGAAGAACGAGAACATTCGAACTCGTTAATAAGTGAGTTTTTTATGTTGATTCTTTAATTTTCTTCAACTTTTTCTTATTTATTTTGGATTTAAACGTTTATTTGGGCTAAGTGACATGTTAGTTAATTTCTTGTTTCAAAATACATATTTCTTAATCAATGAAGTGTTTAATACCAAAACGGCAAATCCTTTTTTCTCAAGTCGAAGCTCAACTCCACATCTCACTCGAATAATTCAAAGTTCAAACAGCTTGAACTCAAATTTTATGTGTAGATATCTATTTTTCCTTCTTTCACTTCTTATCCTTTTTTTCACACAAACTCAATAAACGAGATTCAAGAAAACCATTTATTACCTTCTCTTCCCCAGCAAAAGTCGTCGCTAAGTGTGAGCAAATGTTAAAAATGGACGAACGGGACCAAAACCAATTTTGAATTCTCACACTGCCTTGATCCTTTTCCTAGAAGAATTTTTTTTTTTTTTTTTTTTAAATGGTAGTCGACTTGAGCTGGCTAAGTTAATTGAGACACAAGTATTCTTTTCATCTTTAGTCTCAGTTTGGTTTTGTTAAAAATCAGATATTTAGTAAATTTTGATAAAAATTGATGAACTATGTAATTGAAAAACTAATAAAAAATATAGATCCTATAAATGTGTGATGTGTGATTAAAATTAAATGTTGACTTTAAATCGTATTTTTGTAACTTTTTTAGCTGGTACACCCCTAGGATTCTTGGTGCAGAGGAGTCTTCGTCTTGGCATTCATTGCAAGTTCGCAACTCCTCGTGCTAGCAAGTTGCAGGTTGCTGTGATCGAGATGGACTATTACAAAATTGACATGTGCAAAGTTTTTCAGTGTGAAGTCCACACTGTGCATAATCAAAAGGTATCATATCTGGATTTTCAAGAAGGTTGAAAATGAAAGTTTCCCTTTGTAATTTTTAAATTTTTACTGTTGAATATTTGAACAAAATTTTATAAGAAGACATCCTAGGTCAAGAAAATAAGGTCCCATCTCTTGTGTATTTTCATAAGATCAAGAAGAGATGTAAGGAGTAGTTGGAGGATCAATTTGGATGTTACTTTTACATGGAAGAGCGACTTAGATGTTTCTATTAGACGAGGGATCAACTAAATATTTGGATATACACTGGATGTTCCAAATTGTTGGAGGATCGATTTATTTTACCCTTAAAGATCAATTTATTTTACCCTTAAAGTTGGAGGATGAACTTAGATGTTTCTATTAGTTGGAGGATCCATTAAGATGTCATAATTGATTGGAGGATCAACATAGATGTTAATAATAGTTAAGGGAACAATATATGTTTCCACTAGTTGGAGGATAAATTTAGATTTTAAAATTGTTGGAGGATCAATGTAGGTATTCGGAATAACTAGATGATCTATTTAGATGTTTCTCTAAATTGGAGGATCAATTTAGATATTTCAAATATATGGAGCGTTCGGCTTATCTGAGTTCTTCCACCAACTATTCGTAATAATCTATATTGATGCTCCAACTAGTAGGAAAATCTTACTTCATCCTTCTACCGTATGAAACTTCTAAGTTGATCCTCAAACTATTACAATAATATAAAGTGATCCTCCATCTATTTGGAATGTCCACAATGCTCATCCAACTACTGGAAAAATCTGATTTAGTCCTTCTTCTATTTGGAATACACAAAATGATCATTCAACATTTGAATAATCGGATTTAGTCCTTCGTCTAATTGGAAGTACAAAGTAATCATCTAACTATTATAAAATCTGACTTAGTCCTCCAACTATATTAAACATCAATCTTGACCCTTAAACTATTGGATATCTATTTTGAAAGACCGTTGTAATCATCCAATTATTAGGAAAATCTTATTTAGTCCTCAACTATGTAAAACATCAATCCTGATCCATAAACCATTGAAAATATATGTTAGTTTAGTGCACATATTGATGCATGGTGATTAATTAACCCTAGAGAATGTATCTTAGGGCATATATTTGGACTCTCAACTCTCAAGACATCAAAATCAAATCCTTGATTTTGCTTCTTTAAAAAAATTCCCCTCCAAAACACTTGCATCATGAAGTCTTAATCATAATAATGGTTGTCGTGGCATAAATAAAATAGTAAAAGGTCATTGTCAAATCATCTACTAGTTGCAAATTAGATAATAGATATAAGAATTAATTAAATTTCAAAGGCATCACTTTCGGAAAACAAAAAGATTATGATGAATCGAAGATATGTACAAGTACTACTTGTACTAGAATGAGTACAAACCATTTTCTTGATTTTCTTTCTTCACGGCCGTCTTTATAACCAGCTTATAAATTGTAGCATATTTTTAATAATTGACACTACGACGACTTAGTCACTATTATTTTCTAATAAATCTAATTAGATGTGTAAATTAAGTTGAATTTATATTTGGATGATTTGAGAAAACATTCTGGTTTTTTTCTCTTAACAAAATGGTTAACAATTTTTTGCCCAAATACTGTCTTGGTCACTGGAAATTCGAGTTTTTTTAATAAGTTTAGTCAAAGATAATGGCATGTAGGCAATCTCCACATAAATAGAACAGCGAGTTGTGTCTTGGTATAAATGGAGTCTGCTTAACCTCTAATCAAGTTAGGCGATTGCCTAAGATCCTATATTTAAGGGAAAATAACAGCAGCGGTCTCTAATCTTTTCATTTTTTTTCAGACTTTACCATAACCTTCATTTTATGCTAGAGAAGGTCCATAACCTTTCATAAATATGCAGATGGGGTCCATCTAGATAGAAACCGTCCAAAACACCGTCAATCGACTCGAAAATTAAAAATTAGGTATATTCTTTTAAGGAGGGGTAATTTCGTCCAATCAGTATTTCTCATTTGATTTAAAAATTGAAAAATAACCAATTATTTCCCATTCACCTATTCACGTTACACAAAGCGAAAGAGAAACGATCATCTTCTACAATGTCTAGTGAAGAAAGTCATGAATCTGATGACAATATTGAAGATTTTGTTTGTCACATACGAGGCTTTTTCTTGCTCCTGTCTAAGGTGAGTATTTCTCTTCTTTCTTTATTTTTTATAAACTTTTGAGAATAATGGGACTTTTCGTTACGAGCTGAGCCTTGACGTGGCTTCTTCTATTGCAATATTGTATGTTTTTTTTTTTCACTATTTTATAGATTTGGCAGTACCATAAAACATGCAATAGCTATAGATTCACATTATGCATTCATGTATTGTGAGACTAAGGTTTGGACCTAATGATCATTTTGATTGAATTTGCAATTTTGTGTACGAGCATGGTAAGATAGCATATCTGGACTACATGAATCCAAATTGGTTTAATAGATTTTTATTGGACAATGCCTTAAAAAAGTTGGAATACCCCTAAAAAAAAAAATGAGGTATCTCTATAAGATTAAAAAGAAGAGAGTGGGATATCATTCTGGTTGGTGAGGGATGCAAACTTCTTGAATTCAGAGAAGTTGGTTGGGAATAAGATGATTGCTGAGTTGTAGTGTTTGCCCGTGGTTGAAGTGTTGGAATTGTCATGTGATGAAAATGTGAGAGATAATATTTTCAGTTGTGGATGTTGACACAAGTGAGGTTTTGGAGAAGGTGGAAGAAAAAAGGGAATGCAGGGGATGATGGTCAACTTGAGGACCATATACACTATGCTGTGGAGGTGTATGATGATTTTGTAGATGGTGATAATCTGTATACAGTGTGATTTGATTTAACCCTACAACTGACATACAAGATCCAAAATTCTAGATAGGTAGTGATATTTTGTACTTCTTTCCTTTCTTATTATGTAGGAATGGTATAACAAAGACAATTGAGGGATGCAGTGGTACAATATTTAGTAAAAAATGCAAGACAATTAAGATAAGGTTAATTACTTGGTTGGTCACTAAGCTTTGCGCAAGATTCTCAAGGAGTCGCTGAACTTCAAAAGTTTCCCCATTAGTCACTGAATTTTATAAAAATTCTCACATTAATCAATGAGTGATGGATACGATTATATTTTGTAAGGCTCAGTGACTAACAAAGAAATTTTTGAAGTTCTTAGTGAATGTGATTACATTTTTAAAGTTCAGCGACTAATAAGGAAGCTTTTGAAGTTTAGTGACCCCTTCTAAACCTTATGCAAAGCTCGGTGACGAATCGGGTAATTTTTCAATCTCAATGTTTTTTAATTCTTTCTTTCTCTCTTTTTTCTATACTCCTATCCCATAATTTTATTCTCTATTGCACCGTCACACTTAGAAAAAGAATATCCTTTAACCCGAGGGTAATCAACAAGGTTGGGGATAGGACTACAGAAAAAATAAAAGAAAGAAAAAGATTAAACAAAAACATAAAGATTGTTTAATTTCCTGATTCGTAATTGAATTTTTCTTAAGGCTTCCAGGGAGTTACTGAACTTCAAAAATTTTCTCGTTAATCATTGAACTTTACAAAAGTTTCCCCATTAGTCATCGAGTGATTGATGGGGGTTATATTTTGTAAAGTTCAATGACTAAAGAAAAAACTTTTGAAGTTTTCAGTGATAGACGAAATTACATTTGTAAAGTTCAACGACTTTTTGAAAACCTCACGTAAAGTTCAGTGGCTAATCAGATAATTAACCTCAGATAAGATATGTGAAGAATGAATAAACCAGACAAAGGGTGAGTTATGAGAATAACCGTCCATGGGAGTTATATGCCCACCAACACCTTCAAAGGATGAATATACTTGCAAAATGGTGTGGCAGAAAAAAAGAGTAAATGCTAGGAACTTGGCAAAGAAATACATTCGTAAATTCAGATCAGATCCAAACTTGTCCATGAGTAGTTTTATTGAGACAATGAATGAGGACTGTATATATGATATATCAAAACATCAATTTTATAGGACGAGAGCTACATGTTTAGAAGTTATTAACGATCTTGTAGTTGAGCAGTACAAGATATTGTGGGACTATGGTAAAGAACTCAAAAGAACAAATACTGGTAGCACGGTTCAAATTGAAGGTTCAAGGCCCACATTCAAAAGATGTTACATATGCTTGGGGGCTTGCAAAGAAGGATTTAGGTCGGAGTGCAGGCCTGTGATTGGTTTGGATGGATGTTTCTTAAAAAGTGAACAAGGTGGACAGCTACTGGCTACAATTAGTATTGATGGAGAAAACTGCATGTTCCCTGTTGCATAGGCTGTAGTGGATGTTGAGAACAAAAGAAATTGGAAATGGTTCATAGAGCTTTTGATCGTTGACATCGTGATGTATAATAGAAGGGCTTAGACCTTTATTTCAGATAAACAGAAGGGTTTAGTAGAATCCATTAACAAATTTTGTGAAGGAGCTAAGCATGGGTGTTGTGCAAAACACATGTATAGTAACTTTACTTTGATGCATAAGGGCGTCACGTTGAAAAGTCTAATATGGTCGCAGCTAGGGCAACAACTGTGCCAGAGTGGAAGAATGGAATGGTTGAAATGAAAGAAGTTAATGAAGAAATCTTCGAGTGGTTCAATAAGAAACCAGCCTCACAGTGGACCATATCACATTTTCAGGAGCTTGTAAGTGTGACATCTTAACAACTTATGTGAGATATTCAACCCTTCCATTGTTATTGCAAGAGAAAAGCCAATTATATCACTGTTGGAGAATATTAGACACCAACAAATGATGAGGATGAATAAAAAAAAAAGAGAAGCAACACAAAGATGGGATCAAGCTTTGGGTCCTAGAATTATGATTATAATTGAAAAAGCAAAGGCAGATGTAAGATACTTGAAGGCAGATTATGCTGGTAATGAGAAGTTTGAGGTCAGCAATAGAGATAGTATGAGATGGAGTGTAGACTTGACAAGAGAAGAATGTGCATGTAGAAAATTACAACTTACTGGAATCCCCTATGCTCATTCTCTCCGGTATGCTTTATAGAAACATTGGCATATGTGAGTACGTTGATGCATGCTACACCAAGGAAGCTTATCCCAGGACCTATAACCTAGTAATCCAATCGATGTTAAGGCTCGAGTTATGGCCAGAACTTGGTAGGCATTCTCTTGATCCACCCATAAAAAAGAAACATGTAGGTAGACCAAAGAAGATGAGAAAAAGGTCACAAGCTGAACCACCTACGGGTATAAAAATTGCAAGAACAAATATGAAAATGACATGTAGAAGATTTGGAGGAATATGCCTTAATAGGATAACATGCACAACCTCATTGCCTACAGATGCAAGTTCCCAACCAAGTTCACAAGCAGATACTCAACAACAATAACAGCCAACATTACAAGGCAAGAGAAAAGCATCTACATCAAATGAGTCTTAGGCATAGACTAAAAAGAAGGGAAAGAAAAAACGAACTTAGTTTGTACTGCTTATGTGTTGTCTTAGACTATTTTTTATGTTGTCTATGATCTTTTGTAAGGGATTAACAACATTCTAAACCAAAGATGATCTTTTGACATTTTTGAAAAATATGAACTTGAACTTCTCTTTTGACGATATACATTTCAAGTGAAGATGAAAAGAACT
>CAIGRR010096312.1:0-15375 GCA_903798365.1 Fraxinus sp. 1973-6204 | reverse complement strand
AAAAGTAGGGAAACCTGTAATTACCCCAAAAATTATTAATTTAAGCCCATATGTGGCCTCAATATTTTAAAAATATTTTTTCTCAAACTCATTTATGAAATCTATAATTTTATCAACTTTTTACTAACATATTAAATCAATTTTTATTAAAATCTAATAAAAATTGATTTTAGCCAAATCATACATGGGCTTTAACTTCCTTTTTCTTCCTCCCAAAACATAGAAAGAATGAAAAGCAAAGGAGGAAATATCCAAGGGCGGATTTGGCCATTTAGAGGGTTCCTTATGCTATAATCCCATGCCAAAAAAAAAAGGGGGTGGAAAAAGAAAATTTACATAGAAAAAAAAAGTTTTCTTTTATGTGGATTTTTTTTTTTAAATACATATATTTACCTCATAAAGTTTTTATTAAAGGCTCCCTGGAAATACAAAATAAAAATGGTCATTTCATCAAACGTGGCAGCATCAATTGATACTTGATAGTACATTAGCAAGGTCAAGCCCCAGAAGTCTTTGTTTATTATCCATCACACACACGTACCTAACCCAACATGTGTGTGTATAGAAAGTGAGACTAATCTTGTACAAAAACAAAGAACAACCTATGATTTATTACCTTTGTCTTTCTCAGCAGAAAGGAAGAAAAGAAAAATTAGTATCATAGGAAAATTTTCGTTCTTACACACTATTGGTACCCCCACTTTTTTCTTATCAGTTGAAGAGACTGAGAGTTTGCAGCAGAATTTGAGCTTGACAAGAAAGCAGTTTTCCAGTTCAATTCTAAGACAGAAAGAGAGACAAGGTGTGTCTTTATACTATGTTTGATGTTTATTTTTCTAATTTTTCTGTCTTTTTCTTATCTGTTTTTAATATATTGTTCAACAAAAATCATCTTATCTTCACATATATAAAAAATAATGAGTAGCTTGAAGCCGTAAAATTAGTTGATCAGATCTTTAATGGTTAAAAAATATTTGCTATCTTCAAGTTTTTGCATGGATTATTCCTCATCTGTTTCTTCTCTCTTACTTTCTTTCAGGGTTTAATCAGCTGGACAGGACCAGATCAATTATAATTGATTTGATATGAACTATTTTGACAAGAATTCTTGAAAAGCAAAATAGGACTGGATTCACTTATAAGTAAAAAGCAGATTTTTAAGGATGTTTTGTGAATGATTCTGAAAGGAATTTATAGCTGCAAAATCTGTTTATTTTGTTGAAATTTACTGCCATGTACCAAGGAAGCTCAGAAATCCAAGCTGATGGTCTACAGACACTTTATCTGATGAACCCTAATTATGTAGGGTATTCTGACAATACAACAGTACAGAAACCGGTCAACATGCTCTTTTTTAACTCCGCCGCCACGGAGGGACACGCGGTCAACGCTGCACAGATATCTCGCGCGCCGCTGCCTCAGTCTCACCACTTTGTTGGTGTCCCACTTTCTGCAGCTGTTGGATCGCCCAATTCGAACTATCACAACCATTCCTCAGTTCTTGGCCAGCAAGTAATTCAAGCCTCCCATGGTGCAATCCCTCGTGGCCACTATAATCTGTGGAAGTCGGTTGATCAAGCCGGCGGTGTAAATCAACAGAATTTATCTTCTGTGGTGGCTGCAACCAATTCCGGTGACACTAACGACGGCGGTTCCCTAAGGCCAGCGGTGTCACCGTCACAACAAGGGTTGTCTTTGACCCTTTCACCTCAACAGATAGGCTATAGGTCACTTCCTACAAATCATGATATCACTATATCACCAAAACCTCGTTCATCTACATCTCTCTCTGCTGTGTCTAATGGAGTTAATAATCTGCAAAGTGTAATTTTGGGATCCAAATATCTTAAGGCTGCTCGACAGCTTCTTGATGAGCTCGTAAACGTCGTAAAAGGCACAAAAATCGATGGCGTGGTGGCTGGAGAGGCAGCAGAGAAACGGAAGATAATCAAAGAGTCCACGGGTGTGGATGTTCAGGTCTTTGGCATTAAGGGATGTGAAACTGAACTTACAACTGCTCAAAGGCAGGAGATTCAGATGAAGAAAGCTAAACTTATTAACATGTTAGATGAGGTACTCATGTCTTCTTCTTTTTCCCTTCTCTTTTTCTTTATTCCATTCTGTTTTCCTTTCTTGAATTTGTGCTTATTGCTTTTGGATACTATGGAGTCTTATCCTTGTCTGCAAAAGGCTATTAAAGTAATTACATATCATATCTTGTGCTAATCAAACAATATTTAGGACAAATATCCATGAAATGGAGTTAGGTTCATGTGGATTTCATATAATGAAACACCATTAGTTGTGGTGGTGAAGAATTTAGTTCATTAATTAAGATTTTTCAGTACACGCGTATAGTTAAGAAATCGAACTAAATAGCCAAAAAATGGATTTCAATTTATCCGGTACGAAATTTCTTAATTATTTCCATGCATTATTCACCAATGGGTATAGTGTTGGTAGGTCAAAAGTGCATCTTCAAAGTTTTTATAATCAACTTCAACTTCAATCAGAGAAAAATACTGATTATATCGAGTTCCCTTTAGGCTGGCCCGTGCAAAATTCGGTGTATTTAAGCGCCAAGTTTGGTGGGTTCAGGTCACTATGCATTGGCCCCCTCCAAAAATTGATTGATTTCACATATTGAATACGGGACCATGTCATGAAATGCATAAAGATCCAAAACATATAGTACAAGAAATTTAAAAGATTATTCATGCTGATCTTATTGTTTATTTATTTATTCATTTCACTTAATTCATTAACATGTTAGGTTGAACTAAGATACAAACAGCACCATCAACAAATGCAAATTGTTGTGGCATCATTTGAGATGGCAGCAGGAATTGGCTCAGCTAAATCATACACTCAACTTGCTTTGAAGACAATATCAAAGCAATTCCGGTGCCTGAGAGATGCAATATCTGCACAAATAAAGTCAATAAACAAGAGCTTAGGAGAGGTAGAAAATTCAGGCGAAAAGTTTGAGGGCTCGAGACTTAAGTTTGTCGATCATCAATACCAGCAAGAAAGGGCATTGCAACAGCTGGGAATGATTCAGAACAGTGCATGGAGACCTCAAAGAGGTTTGCCTGAAAGAGCAGTTTCAATTCTTCGTGCTTGGCTATTCGAGAACTTCCTTCATCCGTTAGTGCTTTAATCACTATTTGATGAATTATCATTAATTTTTTTAATATTTGATTATCATGTATACAAAGAATCATGAAAATATCACTTCAAATTGCAGTTATCCTAAGGATTCAGATAAACACATGCTGGCAAAGCAAACAGGGCTTACTAGGAGTCAGGTAAATATGTTGATACATATTTTATGTAGTTAAGTTGTATCAAATTAGTGACCGAAGTTAAATTATTGGTTGAACATCAACTTCAATCGTATCATAGACAGGTTTTAGAGCAAGAAAGTGGATTTTTTCGGGAAGTGTTCCTTTACCGTTCCATAATGTAATTTGCTTAGAAATATTTACAATTTTTTCTTCCATACGTCATGTGCACGTCAAATTCATTTTTCATCAAAGGACTTGACATGTGCATAATTTCATAAATGGATGGTGGTGGCTTCACTACTCAACCAAAATCTTTATATGTTATGGTACCATAACACGTCATCTAAAAGCTTATTTTCTTAAACAAGTGACACGTGATTTATATATTTTAAATTTAGTTTTCAATATACATGCAAAGGGTTTTTTTATCTTATCATGGATATGGTCTGTGTGAGCCAAGATGGCTCATGGGTGAGAGACATTTTACCCACAAAACTAGCTCACAAGGTGCATATCAAAGTGAACTTGTTCCATGATAGAAATTACCTGGAAAAGGGCTTACTTAATTTCTCTGGCATGCAACTTGAGAGATAATTATCCCCTTGTTTGATGTAGATTAAAATATTTTGATAAAAGTTCATGAAATGCTAGGTTGAAAAGTTGTAACTTCCATAAAATGTGTGGTTTAAGTTATTTGTTGAATTTGATTTGAGATTTTTATCAATATAAGTTGATCTATATACTATTGCAGGTGTCTAACTGGTTCATAAATGCTCGTGTTCGGCTATGGAAACCTATGGTTGAGGAGATGTACTTGGAAGAAACGAAGAATTCAGAATCCAACATTTCCGAAGAAAACACAAGCAAAAGTGGAGCTGCTGTGAGAGAATTGGTCTCAAAATCCACTGCTCTAGAAGAGAATACCAATGGAAAAATGGAGGGAATACCCGAAAATAATTCAAAAAAACCAAGAAATGGTAAGCAGAATTCTCCAAGCAATACAGTTCCGATGCCAATGAAAGCAAAAGCTGCAGATCAGACAAGCAAAGGGTTGTCAGGAGACAACTATTTAACATTAATGGCTGCTAATACAAGTCATAGTAACAGATTCGATACGTATGCAATAGAAGAACTCGGAAGGTTTAACGGATCTGAGCAACTGGGTACAAGATTCCATGGAAACAATGTTTTTCTCACTCTTGGACTGCCACCTTCAGAAAACATTAAACTGGGAACAAGAATTGAAACTGCAGGAACAGTGGAAAATAACTACAATACGGTTACCAATCTTCAAGAATCCCATTCAAACATTGGCTATCATGATCAGATTGTTGATTTCCAGAATAGGAAGCCATTTTCAGCTCAGCTCTTATCAGACTTCGTGACATGAAGAATTCAAGAGATCGAGGGCTCATTCAGCTTCAACATCAAGCACTTTCATAAGACAGGCAACAAAATTTACTGTATATATTGAAAATATCTGCTAGAGACGTGTCGTGAAAAATCTAATGTGTGTCTAAAATGAATGTTTATATTTGGTAGCTTTTGGCAACATCCATGTCGTATTTAATGCTAATGCTTACATGTAAATATGCATGTTTCATTATGCAGAAGCTGGGTTAACGTAGTGTAAACATGGTGTATTTTTAACTGATAATAAAGGAAATCAACTCCATAACTAGTGTTTATGGAGCCGTTTCTTTATATTGCTCAACTTGTTTCTCAGTGTCACAAGTTACCGCAACACGTATTATTTCGTCGCGAGTTAAAATAACCTGCGGGTTTTAACTATTAAAATCGATAAAAAGAAATTGTTGAGGCATGCAAAAAAAAAAGGTCATTTTTCTCTCTTGCATGGAAAAAAATGACATGTAACACATGTTTTCATTTTCTAAGATCCATTAAAAAGAGTCCAACGTACGGTTAGACTTATTATTGGTCCAATTATAAGACAATTCCTCTCACCTAGCTAGTTTTTGCTGGGTTAGGCTGACTGGAATTTCTTTTCGGGTAATTTGCATGAAACCTCTAATTGAACAAATCTGCAATTGCCATGTTAAGCCCACAGAGTGAACAGTCCTATACTACAGGAACAAACTCAATGACAGAGTTTTAAACAGACAGATATTTGACGAATTTTCATTGAAAGTTAAAAAATAAAACAAAATACTCTCAATAGCCTTCTACAGCTGCGCATGTAACATTGCCGACATGACCTCCTGCTCCCTCGCCCTAACTAGCAACATTTTACTTCAGTATTTAGTGGTCAGAGTACATAGATCTGATTTTGAAATAGTTTGGATGGTGGAGGTGGTGGTAGTGGTAGTGGATTTGAGGTGGTGACGGTGTGGTGGCGACGAATATGGACATTGGCGGTGGCAAGAGTATACATATCTGATTTTTTAAAGTATTTTGGATGGTAGAGGTGGTGGTAGTGGATTGAGGTGGCGGCAGCGATTAGGCGATCTCGACGATGGTAGAATGGTGTGGACGAATAATATACGTGACCAATTAATTGGTAATACGTGATTATTAAATTATTTATAACTCATTAAATAAGTGATTTACGATTAAATATGTGATTGTGATTCATAAATTGTGTCTTATGTGATTTTGATTGTCTGATTTGTGATTAATATGTGGACGTAATAATAAATTATGTGATATTGTGAATTTGTGATCGTTACCTATTATATTAAATTATAGATCGCAATATCTTATCATATATCAAAAAATATAACCCTCCAATTTTTTTAGTTTTTTTCACAAATTTTTTATTTTTGAAATTGTATTTTGTAACATTTGTACTTGTGATTTTTTCAGGCAAAATATTATTCTCCTCCATAAGTTACTTCACCTCGCCTCGAATCTTTTTTTTATTTTTAAATTTAAATTGTGTTTAAAAAATATATAAATAAGTAAATGGACTATAAATAGAAATATTTTAATTCAGGTCCCCGTCCCGTCCTGTCTTCCACAAATTCTCGAGGGCAATTGCTTTGCAAACTTTTGACAGCAGATTACATGCCAGAACTATATATCAAGGAAATTTTTACATGAATTTAATTTTACGAGGCTGTTCACCTCATTTATCAAATTCCATTCCTTTGTGTAAACAATTTAAGTGAAAAAAAAATAAAAAAATAAAAATTAAGTGGATGGATAAGAAGAGATTAACTGAGGTGGAATACAAGAAGATTGTTTCCAAACCCTAGAATGCAGCATTAGGATTTCCTTAGTCCTCTCTTTGGTTTTCTGACTGCTGCTCACTTGAAGCACCAAACACAACTTTGTGACTACCCCAACTTGCAACATTTCTTGAAGAACCCTAAAATTTGATGAAAACTTTGAAATTGAAGAAATTATTCTAGCTGCCTTATCACTTGCCACATGTGAAACCCTAAGTATTTGGCATGTCCAGCTCCATGTTTCAATAGCTCGGTCCGGAACTCAGCACAACCACATAGCTTGTCCAATACTGTCAAAATTAGCTCACAAGCCCTTCTTTCAGATGTGTCAAGAAGAAGCTCTATTAGTGCGGAAACTAAGCCTGACTCGACTGCTTTGATTCTGTTTCTTTCCCATGGACATATCTCCACAAGGAGCTTCAATGCAGCCTTGGAAGCTTGCTGTGAGATTTTGTCGTGCAAAATCTGGACTATTTCGATGAAGCACTGGATGAGCCACATTTAAGGCAGATTTAAGTATCATTATTGCATGAGCTCGAGATTGGTAATTCCCGCATTTCAATACGTGCAATAAACCCTCCAAGAATTGATCGTCATTTCCTAAGTTTTTCTTCAAAACTGAATCTGAGATTTCTAGATGATAAAGAATGTTCAATGCCTCATCACTTTCCAGGATAAAGTCTGAATCTTGATCCCTATCGAATGCATCTTTTTTTATTATCGATGCTAAATATTCAACTGCGCCAGCAGCTTCCAAATGCCTTCTATTTGATTGCACGATGGATCGGAGTCTTTGCAGGCTATTGAGCTGTGCTTCTGGTGATTTCTTGGCTTCATCGAGGAATTTAAGAATGAGGGATTTGTCGACCGTTGCCTTAGGAGTTGGAATTCTTTTGACGCCATAGGATGAATTGAGAGTGCACCACGCCGGAATCAATCAATAACGGAGAGTGTGTTTAGGAGTGAGATCCGTTTCTAATACTTGTTGTTTTGTGACTGGACATGTGTTCTTGAATGAAAACAGCCATTTTTCAATGTTTTCCCTGTCGTAGGTTATCCCGGTCACAACTGTGACTCGATCTTTCATCAGTTGCATTGAGATTGGACAGAGAAAATAAGAAGGAACTTCAACTTCGTATGCCTCCATTGATGATCGCTTGTGTTTTATCACTTATTTAGCCTTTGAAGAGATTTTTAGTAGTGTTTGTAAATTGATTTTTACTGAATTGTTAGCGCGTGCTCATTGTTTTAGGACAAGACCTTGATCTTGAGGTGCATTCACAAGATGAAAAGAAACGAGTTCAGAGAAAAAAGCAAGAGGTGTTTTGAAGTTTTTTTCAACTCATTATTTCGGCTGAGCACAGGCCACCCTAGCATCCCCAAGTACAACCCTGCTCAACAAAATGAAGAAGCCAGATTCGACCTTCTCTATCTGCTCGAGTGGAGCATAGAACGCTTGAGCGGATCACCTGCAGAAAGAGGAAACATTCTGTCCGCTTAAGCAGCCCCCATTCTGATGCGAGTTAAACTACTTGTACAATGATGTTATTCAAATCAATGGCCAAGATGTTTACACCTCATGAATTGTCAAATTAGTTGTACAAGCAGCAAAACTCTTCTGATGATCGCTGGTTATATTTTCAAGGGGTATTTCAGTCAAAACATTCTTGTGAAAGCGCTTATGTACAAAGATATATCGAAGGCGACTCATGGGTTGAAAAGAACTACTGAAAACCTTTCGCGATGGAATTCTTATTAAGGCCATATTTCAAAATGGCGCATAAAAGAAGCCAAAGTTTTCAATGAATGTGATGATGGATCCAGCTATTGGAAACAACTATGATTAGACAGAGCTATAGTCTTATAAATGTTGCAAGATTGTGCATAAAATCTGACGATAAACCCAAAATTTACAATCCTCGAACTAGTGATGGCAATAAGCCACGAGCTTACGAGCCGAGTAGGCTCGTGGCTCGTTTGCTCATGGGCAAGCTCGGCTCAGCCCACGAGCTCACGAGTCGAGCCGCAAGCCCACGAGCTTTTTCAATTATTATTATTACTTTTTTTATTACTTTTTCACATTTTTTTTAAAAACTTTTCTTTAATTTTTCACGAGCCCACGAGCCGCTAGCAAACTCGACGAGCCGAGCTTCTCGAGCTCGTCTTTTGATGAGCCTGAGCGGCTCGTGGACCTCTACAATACGAGCCAACCAGGCGAGCTAACGAGCCGCTCGGCTCGATTGCCACCACTACCTCAAACATTATGGTATCTTCAGAATTCATCTTACCAAACAAGTCATTCTATACTGTGATGAGAGGTCATTTGCTCGCAACTTAGTTTGCAATATGGCACATCCCACTTTGATTCGAACATATATAATCAACATCAAAGATTATGCGGTAGCGAAGCCAAACTTACCATTTCAGCAAAAAGAATCATAAGGTACAAGAACAGAAATACACAAACTAAATCATGTTTCATAGAGGATAGAATCAGCTATGTCACATTTATAGAATTAGAGGAATTATCAAGTAACAAATCCGATATAAAACACACCCTACTAACACAATTATTCGCAGCTGGTTCATCACTGCTGAGCACATTGCACCCTCTGGGCTCCACCATGCATATCATCATCCTCGTCATAGGCCTCCTGGTGCTGAGACTGCTTCCTCCGCATCTCTTCCTCGATGTTAACATCATGTAAAGTAGTCTCCTCACATTCGTCCAGCTCCATCTCTGTGAGTTGTGATTGGGGCTTTGGAGGCAGAACTTCAAGAAGGGCCTTCACCTGATCTGGACTTAAAGAATCCGGAAAGTCCACGGTGAAATGAATGTAGAGTTTACCTTTCATGAATGGTCTCTGGTACATTGGCATTCCTTCATCGTTGATGGCTTTGAAAGAATCTACAAGGTTTGTATGCAACAGACCAGCATATAAGAGGACATCATATGAGTTGAGAATTTTATTATTTGAACCCAGAAATATAAAAAAATTACGAACCAGGCTTCACAACCTCTCCCGGCTGTGATTTGATAAGGAGTTGCCTGCCATCCAAGTGGGACAGGATGAACTGAAATCCGCATAATGCTTCTGTGAGAGCAAGTGTGTGCTCCACAAAGAGGTCATCACCCTTTCTCCTGAATTTTGGATGCTCTTTCTGCTGGAGGACAAAAACTATGTCTCCGGTGACGGTGTCAGGCTGCAAGGAAACAAAATACACTTAAGCACCCAACAATTTTTACGGACTTGGCAGAATCTATCCTACAAAAGAAACACAGGATTGAGCCATCTCACCGCTTCATCAGCTTCTCCGGGGAATGTAATCTTCTGTGAGTTCTGCATACCCTTCTCTACGTGGACTTCCAAAACTTTCTTTTCCTGAACAACTTTTTCACCTTTGCACTGTGAGCATCGATCTCTATCATTAATAGTCTCTCCGGTTCCCTTGCATTCATTGCAAGCATGCTGCATTTGCTGGATCATACCTGGGCCAAGCTGTCTAATTGTAACTTTCATACCAGTTCCTTGACACCCTGAGCACTTCATTGAAGCTCCAGATTTTGATCCCTTTCTGCAAACAAGAAAATGCACAGACACCAATCATCAAAGAAAATGAAATATAGTGTGGCGATGGAGCTAAACATGCATTAATCACTTCCAACGGAAGAGCCTAAAAACTTACCCATTACACTTCGAACAAAGAACATTTCGTGATAGAGAGAGCTTCTTGGTGGTCCCAACATAGAGATCTTCAAGAGAGACCTTTAATGGATGTACAACATCTTCCCCCCTTCTCTGCCTCCGTCCTCTACTGCTACCACCACCTAGATATCAACAATAGAATTCCTCCTTCAAGGTATGTTCCAAGGTTATATGAGGACTATCAAAACTAATAAAATATAAAAATACATTCTTATATTCTCAAACATATGAAATACAAAGCAGGATAAAATGTCCCACCTCCAAATGGACTCCCACCAAAGAAGGAAGAGAAGATATCAAATGGGTCATGCATGCCACCGCCGCCACCCATTCCTTCCTTGAGTGCATCTTCACCATACTGGTCATAGATCTCACGTTTCTCCGGATCACTCAAAACCTCATAAGCATGAGCAAGCTCCTTAAACTGGAATAATCCCAGCTCAATAAGATTTATAGTCACAAGATCAAATCATGCAATAGAAATGGATAATTGGACGAAACAACTGATGCTCACCTACCATTGATTTTCATGCCGTAACAGTCAAGGAATTGGACAAGCTCTTCTAAACTTATGCAATACAGAACCAACAAAATTAACACCACCTGAAATCTAATTGACTTCACTGAGAACTTTGTCTAACTAAACCAAATAAGACGAGCTCTACCCAAATTTCAATTTCTGAATGAGATGGTAAAAGACCTCATTTAATCGTACTACATCAAACTTCACCGACGCAAAACAAGAGAATCCAAAAATGTATTATAATGCTTATTAAAACATCTAATATCTAACCCCTTTATTGACTATCATATTCATAGCTTTACTGATAGGTAACTTCAATGTATCAAAAGACGGGTAAATATCAGCTTAAAGTTGCATGTAAAACCCCGAAGCTGCCTTCTGAAAGGAAGACAGGTAGATATTTAGCACCCAAAACCAGGGCACAGAATTGAATTTTAATCTGAATTTCTGTTCGAGTTTTTAAACATAATTTTTATCTAATTTTATGTACACAAATGCAAACATGGCTTATGAAACTTTATTCCACGACCTCTGCTAACAAATTCCTCTTAATAAGCTACTTTAGTTTCACAGTGCAATATAAGAAATGTGGGTAAGGTACTGTGTAGCTAACCCTTAATTATATAACTTGATCAAACTCATTTTACCGCAATAAAAAAAGATACATAATGAGAATTGAAACAGCTCATATTAAAATTTGAAATAAAACGACACAAAGATACATCATAAGAACTTGTGCTCATATTCATTTTTTTATGAAAGAGAACATAAAAATATTAATTTTCCTTAAATTTATACATGAAATAAAAATATATACACCTATTAAACCAGTAGTACAATTCAAAAACTTCTGATTCTGAAAATGAAAGCCGTCTTTTTCTATTGTTCTCCACCTCCTACTTTAAATTATCAGCTTCTCCTTCAGTATCTAGAACGTTGCTCCCCTTCCTCCTTATTCTACAACAATATCAACCCAGGATATAGACAATCAAATACTCCAAAATCAAAAGAAAAATGAACAGTATACATACAATCAAAACTGCATTTTATACAATATAGACAATTAATTACACAACGGAACCGCTACATTACTAGTAATGGAATTAACGCGTAAAATTACATCAGCTACTAAATGCACACAATTTTCACCATCAAACATAAGCAATGCTGGCGGAAGAAAAAAAGAATACCTTCTCAGGATCTCCACCCTTATCAGGATGATTCTTGATGGCAGCTTTCTTGTACGCCTTCTTTAAATCATCCGGCGACGCCGTTTTAGGCACCCCGAGGATCTCGTAGAACTTGGTGTTATCGCTCTTCTTCGGTGCCCTCCCAAACATCTTGATTTACTATATTGTTCTATGGATCAAGGTTTGTAGCTCTGTGAGATTTCGTCAATTTCTCAGAGAAAAGGGGCTGCGAAGAGAACTAGAGAGGGAGAGACTAAGAATGGGTGGTAGGTTGTGTAGGTAAATGAACGAGTGTATCGACGGTGGAGATTAAATCTAGATGAGGGATGGGTCAACGATCGTGACCGTTGATTGGTAGTAAGCTGTTCTTCGGGGATTTTGAGAAAAAAACTGTGTAAGGTCTAGAATATTCCACAAGTCCTTCTGCGCCTTCTCTTCTTTTGTTTCTATTTATTGTGCGTTTTTGTTAGGTTTACTCGAACATCTCAAATAGTTTCAAAATGTTTAGAAGAGATTGTAATCTTTCAATGATTACTTGAACAAAATATGCAATAACTTGTAGTTTGCATACTGTTGATTGTGATGATGATGAAATAGTCGACTATGAGTTTGAATCTATGAAAATAAAATTTTAAAACGGCAAGATTTAGCTCTTGTTTGATAAGATTAATATCAAATTTTTAGCAAATTTCAGTAACAATTAATATAGTTGAAAAATTACGAATTTCATAAAATATATAATTAAAATTAATTATTTTTTTTAGTTGAATCAAATAGGATCTTATTAAGAGAATAGGCGGACTAAACAAAAATACGCCATTGAGTATTTGGCCTCTTTCCCCCTCGACGACTTTAAAGATTTCAATTTTCTATTTAATGTGATTAAAACGACATTGGTCTCTCATGAAAATGGACAAGAGCAAAAGACTCCTAAAATATAGATTGCCTATCTCAGATCAAATAGGATCTTATTAAGAGAATAAGCGGACTAAACAAAAATACGTGATTGAGTCTTTGGCCTCTTTCCCCCTCGACGACAACTTTGAAGATTTCAATTTTTCTATTTAATATGATTAAAATGACATCGGTCTCTCTATGAAAATGGACAAGAGAGAATACTCTTGAAATATATATTGCCTACCTTAAAGAAACGAAAGACAAACTCAGTTAAAATTTGTCGAGAAGAAATTGTCATCAAATCTTGCAAACGAGAAAATCGATCCCTCTTTTCAAGCATTAATCACGAATGTGTTTTACTCGCGAGTTTTATTCCTTGTTTAACTTAATCATGAGTTAGATATTACGAGTAGTGAACATTTTTAATGTGTTTATTAGTATTGTTTTGTATAAATGGTGAGACGGTGCAAATCAAGGAAATAAAAGAGATAATGCCATGGGGATGGTAACAAAAAGGTCAAAATAGTCAAATCAGAATATCGACGAAAGAAGAGTGGCGCCGAAGCGCCACAAAGTAGAACATATCAAAGATGTGGCGCAACCTGGAGATGACGGGAATGTTTTTTTGGGCCAACTTTTGAGCCCACAAGAAACTCTATATTCATACAACCGTGGGGAGGAGTATAAAGAGACGTGACTTGGCACAGTGGCACTTTTGAGGAGACTACAGATTAGGAGAGAGAATACAGCGAGAAATTGAAGGACGCGGTTCAAGGAAGGAAAACATCAAGAAATTCATATTTTGAAGTATTGATTGGAAGAGGAAAAACGTCTTGGTGCAAGCTTTATTTATTTTCTACATCTATATTCAAAATCCGGTGATATATTCAATAACAACTTCTTGTTTTTCTTCTTCATTTATAATGAGTATCTAATTGTATACTAGATCGAACAATGTAATCTACTTGAGGCTCTTTATGTCTTTTATTCAATATTTTTGTGATTTTATCATACATGTGTTTATTTTTTATGAGTTTAATGCATTAAATTATTTGATCACTAATTTAATGATTTTGTGAATCTTTTACGAACCGAGAGGTGAGTTTGAGATTTAAAATCATATAGTAAAATTCGGTATATTAATATAACGTGTAGAGACACATACACTAAATACTGCAATCATCATATGGATTCTTAGAACCAATATTTCGTTCAATTAAGGTAAATTCACATAGCGATATATGATTGAATTAGTTAGATAGGCCCAATGAGGCTCGAGATGGGTAAATTGAATACCATAGAAGAATTCGATTGAACACTACATTAGGCTTTTGGATCTTGAATTAAGACTTAAAGGTGATTAACAAGTAAAATTGCTTGTTCCTAATTTCTATCTATTATTTGAATTACTAATCAATCTTTGTATGCATTCTACTTAATTTCAATTGTTTAAATAAAAATTTCATAACAACACAATTCTTTGTTTGCTTTCATCAAATAGGAGTTAGAAAAAGTTAATTATTAAGTTCTAAATTTAGTCCTCTTGGGAACGATAATCTAGACTCAAATGTCCTCTGTATTATTTGTTACGATATCGTATACTTGCGATAGAAAAAAATGCAATAATTAACTCTAATATCTCAAATTGAAAAGGCCACTATCTCATTCTAATGGTTGTAGTTCTGTTAGCCTCATATGAAGAGTCTCCAGATTATCACCAATGTGGCATCCAATTAAGAAAATCAATAAGGCATATACTCCACGTCACCTCATACCCAACTGAGCCACTGAGGTGAAGCCATACAAGGTAGACGAGGTGATGCATCATTTTCAGGTGTCTATCGAGGTCGACCCTCAATGATTGAGCCGAAGTGTCATGTATGCTATAAGGAAGAAGTGCGAGGCTCCAAGCCTTCACATTTATAAAAGGCTTCTAACTCACATCTTCACAAAATATCTTTCGTACAAAATTCACATGTGACAACTCGTTGCAGCAGCACCTTAAGGTCAAATTGTCAGTCTACATATTGAAGGACAGATCAAAGCATTATGATGGCCACTTTTCAGAATCATTAAATACATTTTAGCCTAGGATTGATTGATTGACGCCTAAAAAAAGACCTCGATCATCAGGATAAGGTCACTTGTCACTTCATCCAATGATTATCATTTCTCTTCTACTACTATAAAACCTCACACATTGTATCATTAGAATGTAATGTAAGTTTATGCCCTCAATATAACTTTGCCATTTTTACTCTCTATTACTCCCAGTTTAAACCCCTTTTACTTAAAGTAGCTCACGTCTTTAGTACGTCCCACACCAAAATATATACTCTTACATAGACTAACTTACCGTTGGAGTGTCTGCAGTCATCTTCCAAGTGTGCGGAAGGAGCTATGTGGGCATAAGAGGAGACGAGATCTGTTGGCCACACCACCTATACAAAAAGTGAGGTCAACAAGTTCTTCACCAAATAAGTCGACAAACACTCAAGAAACACCAGTTGCGATGAGGTCTAAACCATCTCTTGAAGACTTGGCCGATGAAGCTACCTCAAGGCCCAATGTTGATTCAAGATC
>CAIGRR010096256.1:8878-23940 GCA_903798365.1 Fraxinus sp. 1973-6204 | reverse complement strand
TCCTTTAAAAAGGAATATCATGATGGTAAAAATCACTATTGGGCTTGTTAGTAAAAACATGTGGGTCTCAAGTTAGTTCAAAATTTTTAAAGAACATAAAATCATTTTTTTTCCTCTAATTTTTATTAATTTCGGATCAGATTGTGGATCGGATATCTAATAACATAACAAATCGGATATGGATTTAACAATCAAATATTCGTTGGATTATCGGATCAGATTGGATATAAAAAGATCCGATCAATATCCGATCCATTTACAACCCTACTTATATGTTTGACTGGACGACGTCGTGTTAGTTGTGAGAGTTGACACGTTGATATGGGCTTCCAACAGAAAATGGCCTGAATTAATTGGGTCAATTATTGGTATTGTATCCATAATTGGGCCTAGTATAGCCATTTTCTAATTCTTTTCAACCAAAAAGAATAGGAAATATCGTTTAAGATGTGGAATAATTGATTCCTCAAAAAGAATATTGTTATTTATCATGGAACATCAATAATGTGACATATGTGTGGAATAATGGGATTGGATAGTTCAATTTTTAGGGGATGGGAGGGGAGATAGAGAAATGTGACTATGTGAGGCACCATCATGATGATAAATAACATTTCTCCATAAAAATGCAATGTAATGAAACGAAAAGGTCTCATTACTTACATTCCTTTCGCTTGTCAAATATTTTAACAGCTAAATAACCTTTGTTTTCCATTAAAAAATAACTACATTTTGTGCCTAAATTTAGGTTGAAAATTAATATTTGGTATTGAAAAAGAAATTATATTAAAATTCTTGCTCCATAAAGAAGCATCAAAGTTTCACCTTCGAATTTAAAGGATAAGTATTGAACTCCAACTCTTGATCATTTGCATATTGACATGCAACATCTCAATCAAACAATATTGAAAATAATAATGCATTTTGTTACACTTTCGATTTTGTATAGTTCGTGTTTGTTTACAAATGAGGCCTCATCGACATATTTATAGTTCACCTTCAATAAATGGAAAGTGGCAAACATGTGATCTCTAGGAACTACGTCCTATCACGAAAACACAATCTCTAGTCGAGTACATTAACAAGTTCAAAATGTCCTTTCCTTGAGCACATTACATTACTTAGCATCAAACCACAAAAATCTATATCTCGACTTGACAAGATATTGCGTGTCTAGAAATTGTGGAATAAGACACAATCCAACAATGGTCATTAATTCCTTAATATACTTAACCATTAGTCTATTACAAACCCTAAATATACTTACCCCATGTTTGGCAGGGGTTAAAAAAATCAGATTTTTAGTAAATTTTGATTAAAGTTAATGAACTGTATGGTTGAAAAATTGTGGGGTTAACGAAATATATGGTTAAAAATTGATTGTAGACTTTGACTTATAGACTTAAAATTGATAAAATATTTGATCCACGAAAGATTGTGGTTAAAATCTGAATTTTAATCGGTACCAAATAGGGGCTTATAGTCGTGCTTGAAATTTTGTCTCCCTTACACAAAACTTGTATATAGATAGTGATAAAGAGTGAAAGATTGCGTATGATATATATATACATATATATGCACTTTATTATTGAAAAATAAATGAAAGATTTAATCCTGAATTTAAGTATTCTTTATTTGGATTTGGATTATTGTCTCAACAAGTTAACATAATCACTTTGAGCAATAGCAAGTCCGATATTTAATTTTTCTTGAACATTTTGTGTGCTTGGTAACAAACACAAACACTTTCATGTATAAAATCTCAATTATCAGCGCAACATATTTTCTTCATGTCATAGTAGTTCAAATCAATCTACACGAAAGGTTAAGCTCAAATATTTAGTAAACAAAACACTCTTTTGCACATTTTACTGTAGATTTGAGTAAAAAATATACGGTATAGTAGTGGACGAAAAAAAGTNTCAGCGCAACATATTTTCTTCATGTCATAGTAGTTCAAATCAATCTACACGAAAGGTTAAGCTCAAATATTTAGTAAACAAAACACTCTTTTGCACATTTTACTGTAGATTTGAGTAAAAAATATACGGTATAGTAGTGGACGAAAAAAAGTGTGATCAATATGATTTGTGGAATAAACAAATGTGAGATATTTAAAATTTTAAATAGAAAAATAAAAAGAAGCTCTCGAGATACAAAAAATAATTCTTAGAATTGAATAAAGATGTAAATGATCGTTTAAATATAAAACAAATACTCTTAAATATTTTTTGAATTGAAAATAAAATATTCATTGTCGTTGGTACTCGTCAATTTTAGGAATTTTATGTGGGAATGCATAGTACAAGAAATAGATACGATGATAAATGAATTATTAACATATGTTCTTTCTTTGGTTGTTGAGATAGCATCATATGCACTTACTATTAAGTACTATGATAATTTGACATGATTAGATAATAGATGTTTTTCATGAAGACCTACGGTGTATTTAAAATACAATAATTGAACATATAATTAAAAATTTAATTTTTTTTCGATCAACCTTGGCAAGATGAACTAGTAAAACTATGTTGACAATTGGCAGTAATATAGATTTTCAAGAAGGCACTTGACTTGTACATAATTTTCATAAAATAGAATAAATAATTTTATTTAAATTATATCTTGAATTTTCTTCCATAAGTTCCGAAGTCAGCCAGCTATTACTTACATTGTCGAATATTATAAAATTTACATTTTTACTAAGAAAATATTTATTTAATTTTCAAGTGCAATTTTGATGGGCTACAAAAACAATCAACGCCGGCAAAAGAACCAGTCTGCATAACTGGGCCAGCCCGTTTAAATCTTGAGTGGGACTAATGGGAATTTTTTTTTATTATTATTATTATTTTTATCATGCCAAGGTAATTTAGGTACTACATTTTATTTTATTTTCTAAAAAAGACATTTAAAACAAGAACAGAGAAATTTTTTATTATTCATGGATGTGTTTTTGGTAAAGTCTAGATTCTTCTTAGAGTTTTGACTTGAGCCTCTTGCTGCAATTCTATACAACTTCGACCAATCTATCTAAATCGATGTGAGACTTTATTCACTTTTTCAACAATAATCACAACTAGTATTAAACAAGATGGTGAGTAGTGTCCCGATTAAAACCCTCGTCATGATCAAGTCAAGAATGTGTTGACAATATTTGGACACAAAGTAATGAGGCTATTGGCTTGGGTTTTGCCGTGTGATTGCAAATTTTATACTCCAATAAATTCTTGAGCCCTAATGCCTTTTATATTCACGCCACTACTTAAAAACCATAAAAAAATAATTTCTCTGATGACCAAACAATGGGCAATAGACAACAGTCTTCAGAAGGGCAAAACAAGAAGATAATTTTATCAGAGTACCCTCCCAGCAAGCACGAAAATGTACTCTCGAGTCTGAGCCCTGAGGACATCAAAAGGTAAAATTCATCTCTGTCTTATAAGTTTTGCTAAAGTGAATACCGTAAAGGCACGTTTGGTATGTATTATTTACCAGAATTGATCATTGAATATGTCCAGTATGATCGAGTCGAATATAGCATATGTGTATTGTTCTGATATGAAAGAAGTGAATTTGGGGAATGGTTCGTAGGTCAAATTGTGGATTTAGATCGTGGACTGCTGAAATAGATAATAAATTGTAGGTGGAAAAGAGAACTTGCATATGCATCTACAACAATTTTTCCCCTAGTTGCTGGTGAGTGATGTTTGGCTTCTTCAACATGTTTGGTTGTAATTATAATCGGTGTTTTAAAAAGTGTAAAGCGTGAATAGACGATAAAGTTAAATTTCAAACTGAGCTTAAAAATGTGTAAAGCGTAACTAAGTAGTAAAATTAAACTTAACACCTAGACGCACATTTTAGAACATTGGTTACAACTAAGTTACTTTTAAATTATCTGAAGAATATATTCAAATTTCCCTTTTTTTTACTAGCAAAATTTACTTTTTGTAAAAGAAATTTAAACATGTCAAGAATTCACATAATCTACTTTAATAATTTCTCGTTCTTGTTTAGAGAACACTAATACTCCAACATTTAAGCCCATTTTTTGTTGGTGTAATTAAATAACTGATTTTTAATAAATTTTGATAGAAATTAATAAAATGTGATTAAAAAGTTGTGAATCTTATAAATATGTGGTAACAGTTAACTTTAACTTAATTTTTTTTTTATCAAAATATTAAACCTCACCAAACAGGAAATTATTTTTTTAATGGTAGATAATAGACTGGAGCATATAGATTTTGTTATTTTGATAAATGAATTGTTGATATGAAATGCCAGAATCTCGTTGCTTTTATTATGGTTTAATAAAAACGTCCTTAAAAAAACCAAAAAGATTTACATTTTCCCTATCTAGCAAAATTACAAAATTGCAAAACATCAGGCCAGGCTGATAGAATTCCTTTGGGAGAAACAAATGGTTATACTGAATGCAACCTAATTCATGTATTTTCTGCAGTTTTGAGCTTTACACAGACAAGGGACTTTGAATTCTTCAGCCTCGTCCGGATCAAACAAATAATCATACCTGTAATAAAATCAACCAAAAGAAATTTTAAGAAAACTATTTTGCATTAAATAGCTATGAATGCATGTGCACACGAGAAGAGAGACATACGTTAATTCATCGCCAGCAGACACGTTTGTCTTGGCAATAAGAACAATCCGGCTTTCATCGTCACCTACACTCATGATCCTTGCATAGCAGTTGGGCATGCACTGAGGAAAAACAAATCGACAACAGTTAGATTGAAAAACTATATTTTGTGGAATCTCAACTTAGCCACAAAATCGCAAAAGATGATTCATCTAGATCAAGATTTCTCCTTCCAGATGCCATGTTCTTGGGGATTGAACTGTATTTGTAATGCAAAATAGACCTGTATTGGCAATACTTACTGAATGGTTGATCAATCGTGCAATATTTCCTGCATCTGTAGCATCCACCACAACTTCTTCACTGATTTTGAATAGCTGCGCATGAAATTTTTCCCACTTAAGAAATGACTCGGGGAGAGAGAGAGAAGAGGGGAGAGGGGGGGTGTTCCAATTTAGTTTCAGAAAGAATCATCTCACATAGCAGTCTTTGCCCTCCCTTCGATAGCGAGCTTCTCTAAGATCTGCAACACTGCGCCTAACCTGTTCCCCACGATATTCCACAACCTGGCCACAACCAAATAGTCCACTAAGTAGTAACCTTGTGTATATGGACATGCATAAAATTTCTCCTCAAGTGATAAACTTAGAGGCAAAAGATATTCTTACTGAATTTTATATGCCGTCTAAAAAGAAATAGTTACAAGCAATTACCATTTCCCCTTCTAGGATGTTTCTACGTGCAAAAAGGCCCCATCCATGTATTTCAGATCTACCAAAGCACACCCGATCCTTTTCTGTTCTCTGGAATAAATGTACAATTAGGAAGTGAGATTCAGCTCCTTAACCAACCATTACCAGTTACCACCCACTGAACATGATTAATAAAATAATACCTGTAAATGGCGCAGTCGTTCTTTGAAGGTAGAGAAGGTCTTAGGCTCCTCTATTTTCTGTTTCAGTATGGAAAAAACAAGGATGTTAGTTTTTCTTTACTAGGGTTACAAACTAAATAAGAATTTGCATAGGATTTCCTGGTCTAATTTCAAAATAATAGATCGAAGCACATGCAAAAATGAAAACATATTTAACTTTATCGAGAAAAGGAGGGAAAAAAAAGAGAAGAACGAAAAGAAGTTTACTCTGTTTGCATTCAAGGTTTGTATTGTACTTATAGAATGATGACGAGGTCCCATAATTTGGTGGGCAATGGCCTCCTCTCTTGTCAGCTAGAAAACAGATGGCACAGGAATGATGAAAAAGTGATTTAGAGCCACCACTACTAGTAAATTTACACTTGGGAAATTGTTAAAATGGAACTGACATGATGTTTATTTGCGCTGTTACTTTTTTCAGTAATACATACAAAAAGGTTTTTATATGCCGTATATTGGTTTCTAGCGCATACCCTGTTTGATGTTTTGAAGACCCGACACCTTGAAGAGGAGAATGGATCGACCTCATCAAACTCAACTATTGGAGCTTCCTGGTGTTTCAACCAGCTTGATGAAATAAGCCTAGCACCGGAGTGCCTTTGGTTTTGATGAAGGCTTTTAGTCGAGAAAGTTCCTTTGGGAGTCTCTATGATTAGAACTGTATCTGGATTTGGAGCCCTTCACAAAGCACAAATGCCAAAATAGTAAGCAACGTTAAGTTTCCCTAAAGGGCATAGCTTAGTTTTCAAATGCCCATCATCCCCTTGGAAAAGAAGATACTGAGCATATTTCAGTAGGCTTAAAAGTTTTACAATAAATTTTTTAATGGTCGAAGTTAGAAATAAGTAACTTATTTTGACAGTAATGCCAAAAAGAGTAAGTTATCCAAACATTTCTGGAAACAATTTTGTTTTTGTGCATCCATAACACTAACTGTAATACCGAATTCCAAGGAGCAATACCTGTGATAGGCACAGTATGAAACCATTTTCGTGATTTGTTTACCATTCTTTTCCAGGCAATGCAACTGCAGTATGAAAAAACATTTAAAATAAAGCAATGACCTCAAGTAATACACGCGCACACTCGTCAGAACCTAGAAGGAAAATATGTAGTTGTATTGGCTTGTTTTAAGTTGCAAAATTTGGATTAGTGTATATGACCAAGCATCCACTTCGAAACAAAATAAGTTTGTTGACTAACATGAAACTTGATATAAAATTGAGTGACTAACAGTTTTTTTAACCCTTAGATTTTAAGAGTTTTTAACCCTTATATTTTCAAAATAGAGGTAGAAGTGATAATACACAACTAACCAAAAATACTAGGCAGCATACTATCAACAGACATGCAAGTCACACAAGAAAATGTTTCAGATATAAAATTGAACAGTGAGAATGAGTTATTGTTACCCGTCATTGACTAAAATGAGGCAGCTCTATAACGCAAACGTTAAGAATTTATGTGATAATAAATTAGTCAATGAAATCATCCTCACCTCCATACGATAACCTGCCCTCGATGCACACATTGCATGGTAATAGGTGGAACACTTGCAACACTGTGTGCAGGAACCATGAATTTGCTTGCAAACTACACAAATCTGAAATTTAAAAGTCAGCGCAAAATTCAATTGAACAACATATAAGGGTATGTTTGATTGCAAGCATAGAACTTGAATGGAAAGAAAATAAGTTTTAGGCAATTCTTATTTGCATGAAAATTGTCAATTAAATGTGTTTGATTTGCTTAATTTTCAACTAAAAAATATTGTACTTTTCCATTAAGTTGAGTTTTTAGAAAATGTGAGTTGCCTAGAAAATAAAAATCTACCCCCCCAATAAAAAAATGTTTTCCTTGTTTTTGAGGAAAACGTGATCACGTGACCAACTTTTGAAATATATTTTCCATGGAACAAAATGACAATCAAACATTCAAAAAGTAGGAACTTGGGTGGAACAATGACATTTTCCTTGAAGAATAAAGCCAATCAAACACATCCTAATATAACATCAATAGAATCCAAGGCCAGCCTCCAATAAAAACATATATAATACAAACATTATAAAAATGAAATCATTCCATTTTTGAGTCTCGTGATAACAACGATTACGGGACGACACTACCTTCACAAAAGAGCTTGAAGGAATTCTCAAGATTCCGAGGGCAGGTTCCATCTTTTCATCACTTGCAAAAGAAACTTCAGGTTGAAACCAGGCACAAGTAACATGAACCCATAGTGGCTTAACATTCGTAGGCTTCAGCGCACCCCCTATATTGCACAACATGAGTTAAAAGCTAGTCCAGAGGAATGATAACATGCTTGAGCTAATATTATACTTCAGCAATTATTGGGTATTTTCCAAACTATAAGACATTCACTCCGAATTACAGATTAGTGAATTTTGCAAAGCAACACCAGCACTCAGTTTCAAATAAACTATTCACTGTTCAGTTCAAAAGTTCTTTTCTGTATCAATGTAGCATCTTGCCTTGCTTTTGTCCTGTAATCTACAATAATCATACGGGAATAAAAAGCACGGTTGAGCACGTTTGGAACACAACAAACACAAATCTAAGTATCCACACTTTAAATCTAAGTATACGATAAAAGTATCTCAGTACCAGAATAATTTCTCTTGCTTTTCTTTTATTTCCCTTCTAATTTTTCCTTTCTAAGCTGAAGCGCTTGAAGGTTGCAATTAACTTCTTCCACCAACTCAAAATTCATCAAAATTTTGACAATATGAAGACAAGGAAATTAATGGGATCTACAGCATATCATCTATGTAATACAGCGATGAAGAGAAGGCTGAGCAATACACTATGGAAACTGTTCTATTGCAAAAGTAGACAAATAAAGTAGGATCATCAAGACTTATAAGATAGGTAAGTGACAAAATATTCATGCCTTTCACAGGACAGAGGCAGCACTCCCGCTCAATATTAGGTGTCTCACAGGCTCTACAGACCCATGAAGTAAAATCACGAACATGTCTTGCTCCATAGCATTCTTGATGCACGGCTATTTGACATCTGAGAGTAACAACATAAAATCAGTACTATATTTGTGGATTTTCCTATATTTATACAGTGTCTAACAAAAACAATTAAAGACATAATTAACTAATTTTTAATTTAGCTTGAAAAATGTTTCAGGATTTGTCCAATAAATAAAGAAAAACAACCTTTAAGGGATAGGAAGAAACCGGGCAACAAAAAAGTTCGGCAATGAAATGTATTCTCACTCTGGTGCTTGTGGATGAACAATTAACCACTTAGTTACATGATATTAGTTGATGTGAACTGTTATGGAAGCTGAGGGCAAGAGAAAACATTTGCTATTGGACAATTACAAAATGCTGGATCAGCCTAGATGCCCTCAGCATTGAGAGGCCAGAGGATTACCAACTCACATGCACTGTAATTATAAAACTTGTCTTTAACTGGAAATGTTTTTGAAGTTCATATTTGATAATACCTATTGCATATAATAATCTTGTTGTAGTCCCAATCTTCGACCCATCGACACACTGCACACCTTTCTGTTGTCCACTTGGTACAGACAGGTTCATATTTTTCTATCACGTTAACTGCAAAGTCAGTATATTGCATTCATGCTGCCATAGATGTGGCAACATGGAGCATCTCCCCAAATTTCTAAGTTTCAAGGGTTAGAAAATGACCTTGTAGGAAAGTAAGCAACTTCTGCTTCCGTATTTTGATAGATGGACGCTTAAGGGCTTTGGTAGGAACAACACTACGAGAATGATATTCAGCCATCTCCAGCATCTGTTAGGCCAAAATATTCTTTTAGATGTATACATCTTCCCTCAATACAGAATCACCAAAATTTACAAGAGATACATATATGTATATATATCCATCCCTACATGATCCAAGATAACAAGTTAAAAGTAATAAAGCAAAAGGTCAGATTCAAGTACAAACCCATTGTTCAAGAGGTATCAAGGAACCTTTTACCCTGACACTAGCCTTCCAGTTTTTGGATTTGGACCCCGTATGTCGTCCCCATTCACTGAGTGGCTGTTTTTCTGTTCCACAATACCCACACTTGCAAACAACTCTGCAACAATGTGGGTGGTATAATGGTTAAAAAAAACTAGATTATTGATGCCAGCAAATGAAGAACACCCTGAATACTTGTAAATATAGCCAGAAGCCATGGGTGTTAATGCTTACAGATGAAGACTAGGAAAATAAATTCCATCAATGCCAGAGCACACAACAGCAACCTTGTTAGGCAGTACAAAGTTACCGTTCTTTTTGTTATCTCTGTATCAACATATTGCGTTCTTATTAGATATTTGGAAGTAACACATCAATTTTCTGGCGAATTACAAATAAACATTTTCAAGCTAAATGAATAAACTACTTACTTAGCTTTAGTCTGTTTGTTATCTGAATCAGATAATTCAAAATTGAACCTTGCTTTGCATTCAGGGCAATAATAATCACTGGTTCCAAGATCCTAGCACAGAGGAAACATTTTATGACCAAACAAATTTAATTTATATACTCTACATAGATTTATATGTAGGCATACATATGATGAGTAGGAAAAATGGAGATGGGACATAAGAAGACCTCAAAATCATCTCTTGAGAATTTGTCACACTCTGCATGGACCCAAACTTTACATCCATTACAGCGCACCTAATTCAATGAAACTTATTAAAACAAAAATATTGCAAGTGTAAGAGACATATATACTTGAGAAATCAAATAGAAGGAAAGAAGAAAAGATTATCCCACCCAAGTCCTGCTATCCAATTGGTTCTTAATCTCTTTGCATATGCCACAATAATGTTTCATTTTTTTCAACTGAAACAGATAACAAGCAATCATTAGTTCACAAAAGTTTCCAACATGGAACGATGTTTAATGATGAATTGGACCATGAAAAAATTTCTAGACAAGCCAAGTAACAAACCCTTGCACAAGAAGTACACAAACGATTGGTTCCTGCAGGTCGATCATTCAGAATCCTAGACACATTTGGAGGCATGCTCAAGCCACAGGCTTCACATGATTGTGTCCCTGTCTTTCTAAATGCTTCCTGCACAAGGAAATAAATTTAATCATTTCCAATACCAAGAAGGTTATCCTTTTATTTGCTTTTACTGAATTTGATGTAAAGGAAGGTTGAAAATGATAAGTTTTCAATAGGGGAAGGAAACTGTAATTCATGTTTCATAAGCAAAGCATCATTTTGTTCACAACTTTCACCGAGAAACATCAGAAAACAATGTAGAAGTTACTGGTAAACCCCTGTTACAAATCCATGTTCCAACAAGAGAAATAAATAAACCCATTAATGACCTGTTTTGGAGAGTTGCAACTTTGATCCTGATTGGAATCAGAAACCTCGACAACTTCTCTTGTAAAAGAATGGAAGTAATCCAAGTTGCCCGCTGCTGCATTAATTTCGACCATCAACATCTCATTGAAGCCACTTTCAGCCAAAAATGCCTCCTCTATAGCAGAGCGGAGATCACTAGGCTTGCTATCATTCAATTCAGTCTGCCCCTGAAACCTGTACCAACCAAGTTTCAACGTGATCCCAACTTCACAAACACATCAAATTTAATAAAAGAACCAAAAAAGAAGAAATAACAAACAAACTTCAATACGCACCTGTCTACATAGTTTATAAATGGAAATATCTTGCCACGCTTAATCCAAGCATAATCCTGTTCATAACAGGAACAAAACAAAAGCATTTACTCTCATCAAACTTATTTAAGGCCAACATAAAACCTCAGTTAAATGCATTACATTGGGCAAAGATACTTATGATAGAAAATAGTATGTATTACCCTTTGTGTTCCATTCCCAGAGTAACCAAAAAACATTACACAAACTGCACCAGCAACCCGAAAATTTAAAACTTGCTGGGGAACTTGCTTCTGATTAAGCACAATGGCGGGCCAAGCAGGGCATTGCTTCCCAGTTATTGCCCAAACTATATCACCATCGGCAAAATCCTCGGGTCGGTATAATTTATCAATGCCACTTAAATCTAAACCCTCCTCCAACTCCTCATCATCCACAAACTGATCGTATAATGTTGTCACCGAACTCAGCGAACTAGAATTCGTCCTAAAGTCGAGACTTTTCAACCCATCGGACCTTAATTCCTCTATCTCATTCTCTGACAATGGAGAGAATCTCCGACATTGGTACCGAATCTTGTCCTCATTTGGCTTCTTATTAGTTGCAACACCACCTGAGATTCTTGGGGTTTTGAAGTTGAATTTATCCTTTTCTTTAATTGGCGTCGATTCCCGGCCGGAAGTCGAGTCTTTTACAGTACTTTTACTCTTTTCTTTCTTCCAATCATCAAGGATTGAATCATTGAATCGAGAAGGAAGCGCCTGAACCCTTCCCCGGGAAGTTCTCACTAGTGGCGGCCGTGCAGGCTCTTTCTGTTTCGGCTCCCGACTGCTGGGGCAACAAGAAGTCTCCGTATATAATGACGCTTCCTCCGCGGTGGCGGCGGAGGAAGAGAAGATTCGCTGAATTCCATAGCTTTTGAACGGAATTATGCCGGCGGCCGCCTCTCCAAGAAGGTGTAAAGGGTAATACCCGTTGGCAGATTTCCGTTTCTTCCTATTCCCAGATGATGACTCATCGTCCTCACCCCCCGAGTCGCCGACTCGGCAACGTTTCAAACTAGGCATTACAGATTTCAAGTTTTTCTTGATGATCATCCTCCTCTCAAACACCCAATTTCACTCCCTGCGAAACCCTAATTTCTCAATTCAATGATCTCCCAACACCACAGGAAAAAAAACAAAAAAACCAATCCACATGCAAATCAGGGAAAAAAATTCGGCCCCAAATCAAGAATTGATTTTTAATGGTGGAAAATAACAAATTTTGTTTAAAAGAGAGGAAAAAAAATCAGCCAATTTCGATATTCGGAAGGGTATGCGAATAGGGATCTCTGTTTCAAGAGCTCTCTTTCTCTCTCTAAAAGCTCTGTGACTCGATGAGAGAGATAGACACGCATAAATTGTATAATATGTAATATGTATATATGTGTGTGTATATATATTGCAGCCTATGCGGAAGTGTGATACCTTGCATGTGAATATAATAAAAATTAAAGTAAAAATGGGAGTCCAATTTTGGTGCGGAATTTAGTTTTCTTTCGGAAAGATCGATGTATAGATACAGGTGTGTATGTATAGGAAGGGTAAATAAGTTGAGAAGAGGAAGGAATATGATAGAAAATGTACATAGCTTAGTGCTAAATTGCACCAAACGTGTTGAGCACCCAATGTAGGCATGGTGGCAATTTACAGACATGGCATTCGAAGCAAAGCATTCTGGTTTTTTAAGGTTGTTCATTATTATTATTTTTATTATTTTTATTTAGTTTTTGCAGAGGTTGGCTGGAGAAAAGTGGGCTCCTTGAAACTTGGAAGGAAAAATTGTTACGTATAAATAAATTTTTCTTTAAATTTTCTCAGCAGTTTTATGAAATTTTATGAAAAAAGAAGAATCGAATGAGCTCAACCAATAGGAGAGGTCTACGAAAGAATTATTTTAGCCAAGGTTGTTTGGATATCACATCGATTGTTTAGGTTTGAATTCTAGAGGCAAAGATGAAGAGATTATGTATTTTAGATTACAAAATTGAAAATTCTATGTAGTATGTACCTTTTGAGAAATGATCAAGGATGAATTCGGTCATTTGACGGACTTTCCCGGTTGTGAGGTGAGAAAGAAGGCACTGTAGGGGTGATAAAATGGTGGTTTAGTTGTTCAAAGTGCCTTCCGGGATGGCTGCAGGGACGTCAATGGTGGGTGGCAGCAGTTGGGAGACGGGTAGGAGAGGCAGGGAAAATTCTTGATTTGTGGGTGGAGGAGAAGGAGGTGGAGAAAGCGGCTCCACCTTGGCCGGTGGCGGCCCTGACGGGTTATTCTTAGACATATCTGAAAGACCCAAAATGGAGTGATAAAAAATCATTGAAGTTTGAGGTGGTTGTCTAAGGTTGTGGGCGAATTGCATTGAAACCTTTAGTTTTAAGAAATTCAATACTCTAAAACTTTTAATTGCTGGTGTTTTCTTTACCCGATAGGGGGCTATGACAAATGAAAAACAGAAAAGGGGTGACTTGAATTTACGTTGTCATATTCCGGAGGTTGACGAGATAATGCATTGGAAGTGCAGCTTTTCAATACCCCACATGTTATTACCACGGGGGAGGGGAGGAGGGCAAATTTGTCTTTATGTGTTCACAAATAGCAACTAGGAATTATATTATTTACTCGTTGAGAGTGTTTGACATTCAATTTATACACTGCCATGACATATGAATACTGTCTATAAAAAGAGGGGGATAACTGGTTGTAGTTTGGTAAGTTTCTTGTTCGAAATGATTAATCTCGTGATATTTAAGATGAAGTTTTTAGTCCTACAATTCCACAAAATCATAAATAGTGAACTTGATTGAATCTCGTACAACAAGTTTAGTTAAGTAATACAGCGCATACGCCATCCACTAAACGGGAAAGATGAACTTTGTACCTATTATGTTGATAAAGTTATGAGTCGCCCCCCATTTTTTTTTTTTTTTTGCTATTTGATTATACATGTAGGAAATGTTGACATGTTCTCTTAATAATTACATTATTATTGGCTTCCAAGGATATATTTTGCTTCACACACACTTATTAGCGCACTCTTTGCTCTTTGTACAATCATAGGTAGTGTACTTGATTGAATCTCGTACAACAATCTTTGTACAAAATCATAAGCAGTGTACTTGATTGAATCTCGCACAACAAGTTTAGTTAAGTAATACATAGCGCATACGCCATCCACTAAACAAGAAAGATGAACTTTGCACCTAATATGTTGATAAAGTTAGGAGTCGCCCATTTTTTTTGCTACTTGATGATACATGTAGGAAATGTTGACATGTTCCCTTAATAATTATACATTATTATTGGCTTCCAAGGATATATTTCGCTGCAAACACGCTTATTAGCAAACTCTTTGCTCTTTGTACAATTAAACCTCAACAAATAATTGAAATTATACAACTAATCATGTATCGTCCAATCAACTACACCAACCATGTTATTAAGCCCCTGTTATGACGACCGTACTTTTGGAAAAAAGAGTTTTGAATAGTGATAGGAGAATGTGAGGTTAATTACCCCAAAAGTCACTGAACTTTGGCCAAAGTTTCCACCAGGTCACTGAACTTTAAAAACTACGTGGTTAGTCACTGAACTTTCGAAAAATCACCACATTGGTCAGTGAACTTTAAAAATCACATCATTGGTCACTGAACTTTGCAAAACGTTTCTCAGATAGTCACTCAACACAGTGACTATCTGGGAAACTTTTTGTAAAGTTCAGTGACCCCGTAGAAATCTTTTGCAAAGTTCAGTGACCAATGAGGTGATTTTTAAAGTTCAGTGACCAATGGGGTGATTTTTCGAAAGTTCAGTGACTAACCACGTAATTTTTAAAGTTCA
>CAIGRR010096243.1:0-11853 GCA_903798365.1 Fraxinus sp. 1973-6204 | reverse complement strand
AATAATTCAACCATTCATTTGTCTAGATAAAATAGAAGTCATACAATTATAGTGCTGGTAGAAATTAAATTACAATCCATGTGGGTTCGACATCCTAACTTTCATATTATATTATAAAACTTGACACCATACACTTACGGTATAATTCACGTTGCATAAAACACGTGACAAGGATCCTTGGTATGAAGATAAATAGGATACGTTTAATTCTTGTTTATATGTGCATCAAACTCCTTATTTGCTTAAAGTTTTGAAGAAACTTGGTATGCTTGATGCAAACATGCTTTTGTGCCTCTTGGAAACCATTTTATTTTGTCAAAAGAACAATCACCTTCAAATGATGAAAAAAGAGAATTTATGAATAATATTCCTTATTTAAATGTTATTGACTCTGTTATGTACTTTATGGTCTATATTATGCCTGATTTGGTTTTCACTGTGAGTGTGTTAAGTAGGTACATGCATAATCTTGGTTTCAAACATTGGGAAGCCTTAAAGTGATTGCTTAGGTACTTGAAGGGTACTTTTGATGTAAGGTCAACTTATAAATCTGCTATTAAGGGTATGAAATTTAAGGGTTTCTATATCTGATTATATTGTTGCCACAGAAGTTATTAAAAAAGTTTTGTGGTTTTGATATTTTCTTAATGAACTAGGTGTTTAAAGTGACAACGTGATAGTATACTATGATAGTCAATCTGCTATTCATATGTGTAAGAATCCTATATTTCACGAATGTACTAAATATATTGATGATAGACTGCATTTTATTAGAGATGTGGTATCTCAAAATTTGATAAAACTTAAAAAAGTGCATTCGGATTATAACCCTGTAGATATGGGCACTAAGGTGTTCCCCTAGTAAAGTTTAGAAGTGTCTTTCACTTATAACCATCGGTAAAGGTGTGTGATGTTTCAATTTTACTGGAAATCACGTTGTGCAACTACTAACTAGTTTGTTTTCTTTTGCAGATGTATTTGGTATTAACGTGGAGGTTTGTTAGGTATTTTGATACTAAATGGACCCGGGGCGATGATGACTCGTCGGATCAGATTAAAAGCATATTGTTCGTATGGAACATATTAATGAAACTATTTAAATAGTCAATTCAATAACACACAATTGGTAACCCACAAAAATAGTTGGATCAAGTATTGCATTTATGGCCCAACCTAATACTTGACTTAAAGTGTATTGTATATATTTGTGGTTTTTCCATATTATTCATACATACACACGGTTAATATACTTTGAGCCCCGTTTGGTGAAAACTCTTCGGCTACTCCTTTTCTCTATGAATCTGATGCCCCTCCATGCGGTCTCTCAATGAGACCTCTATGCTTCACCTTGCCGACACCTTGGCTGACGATTGGGTCACCTAGTTCGGCCTTCAATTGCTTCGGTCTTTCCTTATTTCATTGTGACCTTTGCTGCCATCTATACTTGATTCCTTCAGCGATTCCCTCTATCGTTTTGAGTGTGATTCTTAGTTCCTTCTTGTCAAGTTGCTTTGTATGTTATTGGATCATTGATCTGAGCCCTGACCCATCTTTGTGAGAAAAAGAAAGGAAAGTGTTTATCATATATCCACAACATTAATTTCGTTATTATTATTGATTTCCAACTTATTGTGTTGGTTTGATTATTGAAGATAGTATTTTTCTTAACAATACATATTTGAGAATTTGTCGACTATCACAATATGTAATTGCACAACCCAATATTCAAGCTAATTTTTCCAGCACCAAGTTGAAACCCCAAATGGACCTGGATACAATTATCACAAGCCTTGTCCACGGCGGGTTGTGGTATTATTGTTGTTGTGTTAATTATGTCCAGAAACTGTGACATCAATTGATGGGAATTCAAGGATCGCACTTGATATGAAATCAACCATCGGATGTAGATGTTGAAATTATATATCACAATAATGAAATATTTGATCACAAGTAAAAGAATCATAAAAGAAAAGAAATATGTCAGAGAAATTTGGAGATTTTATTGACTCGTGAACAATAATGGAGAAATATACAATTGATCTTAAATTCTAGTAATCACCGACGCTGAACTATCATATATTCTCAAAACCTCTATTTAAATTGTAGAGAAGAGTCAAGTATATATATGCAACTGTAAGAAAAATTGATTCTTGAAGAAGAATTGAACAACCTTAGCCAATCCGAAATTTGTTGCAACATGAGCCTATTTCTTGTGTCTTGATAACTGTTTTTTGGTTGGGATCTTCAACAAACTGGAGCCTTGTTAGTTGTTAGTTAATAACTGAATTTGATTCCTCATTTGAGTGTATAAATAGGAGCTGATAGGTAGAGTTTAAAGGAGCTCTGGATTGAGAGAATTCTGTGAAATAGAGAGAATTCTGTAGAGCTCAAATCAGAGAGATAGAGTGAATCTCTGTGAGAGAATGAAAGAGTTCTGACAAAGAAAAAATCAAAGAGAAAGTGAGATTTTGAGAAAAAAAAGTTTTCTGAAAATCAATCTAATAGAAATCTTTCTATAGTGTTTTAGATTTCTGATTTTGTATGGTGAATTACTTAATATGTCGATTGATTCATTTGATTGAATGTAAAGTCCTTTAGTGAATAAAAGACTGAGGAAGAAGATTTCTTCCTGTTATCAATTGTGTTTTCCTGGTTATTTTCTTGCTGGTTATCAATTATTCTGCTACTGTTTGCTTCCTCTGCTGGTGCATATGTACTCCCCCAAAATCTGCATTAAGTTCAGACAAATATGAAGCCAGCAAAACCCAACAGCAACTATGTAGGGCAACGTCCAAACCCTAATAGATGAGTTGTAGTTGAAGTAAAATATAAAAAACGTGTTAAAACGCGAAATGGGCATGAGCTGGATAACCCTGTCGCTCTAATGATAAGCTAGCAACAGGTCCGTTGCTCGAGCGTCAGGCGGATGACAAGCAAGCGACCAAGTCTCATGAGAAAATCTGCAAGTGTTGCTTGAGCGGTAAGCTACAAAAATACGGAGACTTTTCTTCTAGGTCCATCTCTGCAAGTCTAATACAAATTCTAACTCCTAATAGGACTTCCAAATAGAATTTCAATTTGAATAAGACTCTAATAGCATTCCAAACTGAATTCCTCTTGATGTGCACTTCCATTAGAATTTTTCAATTACTTCAACAAGAAATTCGAGTCACACCCAAATTCTTACAATTTTATTATTATTTTGAAGATATCACCGCCTCAATAGCTCGAATCAAAGACTGCGCCAAATGGTCTTTTTTACAAAGATTAGTTGGTTTAGCCATTTTAGCAAACAACTTGCATTCGGAAGCAGTTTAGATCCCATTGAACCAGAGATTTATGCCGGATGAAGTGCCATTATAATGTAGAAAATGCCAAGCCTTTTCTGTGACTAGGCTTCTTCATCTCCTTCCTGTAATTAATGTCCACAAAGTAGAAGAGTAAATCTTCAATAAGCTTTGGAACTTCGATTGCTTCCCACAATCCGCTTCTTGAATTGCTTCGACGAAAGAAAGGCCAAAATTTCAGAAGACCAGTTGTTACCCTTCAAAATCCTTCCTTTTTCCTTTCTAGAACTATTGAAAAACACCCAGCACAACCACCTCATAAACCCTGGAAAGTATAGATTAAGGCATGCTCTCTAAACTCGATTTACTCGTTCTTGTCTCTAATGATTAACATATTCCAGAGTAGTCTAGTGATTAGCATATTCCACACTACTCAGAAGCCTTAGTAAACTCATTATCGACTTCTATAGTGGCTCTGAAGTAGGTTATTCGATTGGATCAATGCAAAAAAAAAAAAAAGTTGCTCGCCTAAATATTTTAATTTTCATAGTCTCCGCAAACCCATTTTTATAGTGCCATACTTATAACCCCAATCCTTCGCCTTTATACGAGCTCAAATACGATTATGCAAACAAACATAATATTTTAGAAAAGCTTTAAAAAATGTTACAAAAATTAAAAAGCATGAATTTCACAACAAATTATCAATGTATTCATGTTACAACTGTTACAAATTCTTTTACATTATTTGTTCTCTTGTTGAATTACATCTATATATCTTTACTTCAATCTTCTTCTTCTATATCCTATCCCTTATTACTAGTACTTTGAGCAGTGCCATTGCTATTTGCAGGCAATGGCACCACTTCTGTCTCGGCTGCCTCATCCTCGGCCCGGAATTTCTTGTAGATATCACTCTTGTAAAACTTCCTCGTCCTTATCACCAAAAGAAGTGAAACAACTGCACCAAAAACAGTAACTGCAGTGATAATAATGAAAGACAGTCTAAAGCATTCCACCCCATTGCAATTCAAGTCCTCTCCGGGCTTCCTGACACGGCCCATGGCCCGCATTTGCTTCTCAGCTTCCTTATCATACAAATGTCCAGCCACCCTAACATTAAGCAAATATGATCCAATCGGACTTGCCACGGACCCAAAGTTGTATAGTGTCGAATAGTATTTGAGCCCAAAAAGCTCGGAAATTATCGCAAAAAGCAACGGCCATTGGGCTCCAAAGCAAAATCCTATGATCACAGATGCAACATAGAGACCATATGGGACATTAAATGCAATCAACAAGTGACCTATGCATGAAACTACTAGGGTTAAGGTGAGCATAAGGGGTCTTGGGAATTTGTATTTGGTTAAGAAATGTTCGGACAGGAAACCTGAAACTACTCGACCTAGGTAGTTCCAAATGCTTACTAGGGACACGAATGTGCTAATACTTTTTGTAGGATAGCCAAGTGATGATCCAATCTGTCCTAAATTGTCTATTGCTGTTAAGGTTCCCCCAACCCCACAAATTGTTGCAAAAAATAAGATTAACATGTCTATGCTAAAGAGTGCTTGGAGGATTGTATAGTCGTCCCCTCGGTCTGGTGGCCGGAACATACTCTTAGCATTCCAGCAAGAAATTTCTGGGTTTTGTTTGGAATCAGCGGTGGTGGATGTTGGTGGTGTTTGCGAAACCGGTGGTGCCAGAGGTGGTGGAGCAGCCACGTCGGAGTTTGGTGGTTTTTCAGTCACAACCTTCAACTGTGAAACTGAAAGTTCACCCAAATCTTCTTTTTTCTTCTTCCAGATATAAATTTCTTCTTTTATAACAACGGCAACTGGGAGAAACAGCAAAATAAGAACAGTTGCTGCACAAATACGAAATTCACTCCTCGTAAAATTGAGCTTTTTTTGGAGTATGATAATCACCATGAGAAATCCAGCTAAACCCAAAGATATATACAGAAATCTGTAGAAAACTTTGAGTTCGCGTGGAATGCGAACAACCTTCAAGATCCTGATTGTTCGAAGAAAAGCAAATGATATAGCGGCCGGAAGCCAACCTATGAGCAAAATAAGTGATTTCGAGTCATTTCCATAAATTGCAAGGTAGATTTGAGTAATGATTGCACCACTTAGGCCAACAAAACCCTTGAGAAGGCCTAAAACCGCTCCCCGGCTCTCCGGGAAGTTCTTCACGGCAGTGACGAGGGCTCCAGTGTTGGCAAAAGACTGAGAATTTGCACCAATACATATGTACAAACACATTTGCCAAACTTGGGGTTTTGAAATTTTATTTGATACTGCAAGCCATATCATGAAGTAGCCGAAGAAGTTAAGGACAGCGCCGATGGATAGCACCACCCACGGCGGTGTTACCTCATTAATTAGGCCGGAGAGGATGCCAACGTTGGAGCCTAAGTCCTTGAAGAAGCTGAGCAAGTTGAGGGTGGTTTGGTCATAGCCAAGGGATGATTTTATTTCAGTGGAGTAGAGGCCAAACATGTAGGTGGCACCAGCCGCCGACATGATGAGGATGGTGGCAAACACCATAAACCACCGGCCGACGAGGATTTGCACGGCAAAGCTCCTCATATTTGGCCAATCACCACCACCACCGGTAAATACCATTTTTCTGACTCTTTTCTTGAGCTTTTCTGTGTACTTGTGAGTTCTAGTTAACTAAGGTAGTTGCAGTCTAACAATTTTGTCATGCTACGAAGTTGTGCTGTTTTAAAGTCATAAATAGAGTGTATATGTGCGTGTCATGTAAAGAGACTTCATAGCGGACTTATATAGCAAGCGGGCTTCTTGGAAACTAACATTGAAAGAGAAGTATTGTACTGAATATAGCTCATGATCAATTAAAACTTATAAGCTGGCTTCTTGGACTTATCTAGCAAGCGAAGTTGAAGAATGTCTCAATCAATTATGGGGGAAAGAGCAACGAAATACTTACTTGGTTTGTTGCGTGTTTAAGATGTTAAGATATTATTAGAATATTTTCAATAAAACCAAACGAACATCAAAAGATCTAAAATTTCAATATTTTCCAGGTGGAAAATTATATCAATTAAATACAATTAATTGAAAATTTTCAGTAAAACATGTTCTCGACAATTCAATTCCCTGAAATTTATTTTATTTCCACCCAAATTTCATTCTTGGAATCAAACGGACCCTAACATTAAAAAAGTCAATTATAACATATAAGTTGGCTTCTTGGACTTATCTAGCAAGCGAAGATATAAGTTGAGAAGACTCTCAATCAATTATTGGGGAAAGAACAATTATATACTTCGTTTGTTGCGTGTTTAAGATGTAATAAGAATATTATTCTGTTTGTCTAAAATTATTTTGGCAAAATATTATATTTTATGATATCTTTGATTCATCCTGCTCTATATATTATTACATTTACTCAAACATTCGAGAGAAGATAGTAATCACGAAAATTAGTTTAGTTTCTTTCTTCATCTCAGTTTTAACAAGCGTATAGTTTTTATAATCAAGAACATGATGATGTAGAGGTCTATATCCAATGCAGACTCGCCCCCAACCTAAGCCTATGTTTGGCACCCTTTTTTCAAAAACTCATTTTTTCGAAAAACATTTTCAATCACATATTCTACCATAAAATAATATTACACATAAATTGAAAAAAAATTTCTTAATTTTTTACTTCATATTCTCCAAAAAAATCATTATTCCAAAACTTGTTTTCCCCCAAATTTATCATTAAAACGCGGCTAAATTGTCATTTTACTAATATTGATGATAATAATATTATGAACGATGTCGAAAATGCATCGCACCTGCCAATGGGACAGGAAAATCTAGAATCGGTTATAAACTAATATGATTATATGTAATAAATTCAAAAAAAATTGAAGAGTAAAAACAAGTCATGTATGGGCTTCTCTGTCTCAAAATTTTGTTGAGTTCGACCATTTAACCCTTGAACCTTGACACTTTGTTGTTTGAATTGAGCCTAGTTTTTAAAACATTGAACCTTGCCCACACTTTAGAAATTATTACTCGACACTTAGCTCTTGTTTGGTATGGATTACAATCAAATTTTTAGTAGATTTTGATAAAAATAGATGAAATACGTGATTGAGAAGTTCTAAGACCCATGAAATATATGGTTGCAATTAATTGATGGTTTTAACCTAAATTAAAATTTGAATTTTAACCCGGACCGGAGCTTACTATGATTTAAATTTCTCTAAATTAGCTGACAGATAAAAGAAACTACATGGACAGATGAATGGTCAAACTGTCTTATCCATTATAATTAGAATATTCTATATTATCATTTGTCAACTGTTTGGTTATACGTGTATTCTGTCATTTTTATGAATATGAACATGAACATGAATATGAACATGAAATTATCCATAATATGTGTATTCTGTCATTTTTATTTTTTATGTAACTGCAGCATCTCTTTGATGAACATTAGGGGAGGGTTAAAGTTTTTAGTTATTTGAAGTCAATTTTATAACTTTAGAGTTAGTAAACTCTATTTCCTAACACAAAAATCTGCCCCTGATTATACCTATTAATAAATCTCATTTATAACAATTGTTAGACATCATTTACTAAATAGGTTGACTTGATAAGATTGTTGAAGAGAAAACTATGACAATTTATGAACATTTATGTAGTTCATTTTAGTCCAAAAACAACGTATAAAAGTCTTTAATGAAAATCTTTAGTCATAAAAAAGGCAAAATTTGCGTAGTGATTTTGCCTACTCTCACATAAGAGCAATCTATAAAAGTCTTTAATGAAAATCTTCAGTCATTAAAAAAAAAAAAAAAAGGCAAAATTTGTCTAGGGATTTTGCCTACTCTCACATAAAAGATAAAAACGAGCAACTTCAAAAATCTACTACATTTTTATAAAATATAAAACATTCACATTTTGCTCTTCATGTGTATAATTAACCTACGAGCTACATAAGAAAAAGTAATTAATGATGACGGTGAGAACAATCTTAAACTCGCAATGTATCATGTGACTGCTACATATTTTCAAAATTCTGATACAACTGTATGTAGAGACGAAGTTAGGAGAGGACATAAATTTTTTTACACTTGAGTTAATACATAGAAAAAAGTAATTTACACACACACACACATATATATATTTGGAGAGCCTAAAATTTCCACTACTACTTCTTTCTATATGATCTATACACTTAGCACTCGTCATCTAATATTTTTATATAGTTTTGGACAACACACAATAGGAACCAAATCAATCCTCCTGGAAATTGGGAAGGTCATAACTTCAAGATGATCAACTTATTTGTAGTGTTACTTGCCGTAGTTATACATTGTTCTTTATAAGTTATAAATTCTTTCTCGACAAAATCATAAATAAAACATTGTGAACATATGTGTGTGTAAAAAAGAATGCGAGTTGAAGGAAAAAATTATAATTTTAGAACGAAGAGGACCAACTATATTATGCCATGTTTGACATCTTTTTTTTTCACTCATTTTCAATTACATATTTACATAATAAAATATTTTATACGTAAATTTTAAAAAAATTCCTATTTTTTAATCACACATTCTCCAAAAATCATGATTCAAAACTCTATTTTCTCTTTAAAAAAGCTGTCAAATCGAGGCTATGTCTTAAATTATACTGGTATCCAATGAACATTCATAAATATTCCTCGTATAAGCAATTCGAGAGTACATGATATTTACGGAGTTTAATATTCAAACCACGAAAATTATTCATCACACTTCATATAAGCTAAAAAATATTGCTGTCTATTTTCCTTGGTAATTTCTAATTATTCCATACCAATTGCTGCTGATCCTAAATTTCCTTTAAAACATCCATCCGTATTCACTGCTCAATTTGATTTTACTCGAAAAAAAATCAATTTATTATTTTGCTTTGTATAAAATTAGATCGCATTGCTTCTTAAAAATGGTCGATAAAAATGAAAATAATGAATATTCTTGTTGTCTTGCTTTCTAGAAACAGAAAATTATGATTTTTCTTTCAGACATTGTGATCGTCTACATGTTACAAGTCATACATTAGCAGTTAACAAAACAACCAAGCAATAACTATTCAATGTACATGCCAGCAATAAAGAAAAATAATAATAATNTTCTTTCAGACATTGTGATCGTCTACATGTTACAAGTCATACATTAGCAGTTAACAAAACAACCAAGCAATAACTATTCAATGTACATGCCAGCAATAAAGAAAAATAATAATAATTTACACAGAAGACTATTCAATTTCGTTTTATTGGATGGAATTTCAATGAATTAAATCTATAAGAACGGTAAAGTCGTGCGCGTGTTTTCCTACCAAAATGAAATTAGAAAGGGGGTTGTTGGCAGATTCAAGAAATCCATTGTTTTAGATCGGTTATTCAGATAATGAAATGTTGATATTTCTATTGAATGACATCAGTTTGAATGAATTAGTCAACGTTCTTGGTGTGAAATAATTCTAAATTATAATTTAGAATTTAGAAAGTGGTCGGAAACCTCTCCAATAGAGAGATGCAAAGAAAATGCAAATTACATCAAAATTTACATAATGAATTACATAATGTCACATGTTACTTTACTATTTGTCAGTTTAAAACACAATCAACTTTTTTATCCAATTCAATCTATTCTCTTCATATCATATTATGTAATCCTTATTTACATTTTTTAATATACAAGTACCAAAATCCAAATAACACCGAAATAATAGAGTGTATGTGCTTGTCATGTAAAGAGACTTCACAGTGGACTTATCTAGCAAGTGGGCTTCTTGGAAACTAAGTGTCCATTTGATTGCAATGGTGGAAAATATATGGAAATAAAATGTTTTACAGGGAAAAGATTTTTTTAGAAATTGTTTTATTGGGAATTGTAATTAAGTGTGTTTGATTGGTATAATTTTTCACCCGAAAAATTTTAAGTTTTGTGTTCGTTTGACTTTGTTTTACATGAAAATTGTCCATTAAAGTGATAATTTTTTCCACAATTGATTATAAAATTTGTTTCCACTGCAAAAAAGTAAAAAAAAAAACAACGAAAATTTTTTTTCCTAAAAAAATAATTTTTTTCATCAAAGTCCAATATTCGTTTGGTTTCGTTTTACATGAAAATGGTCTATTAATATGATTTTTTTTATAATTGCTTATGGAATTTATTTTCATTGCGAAAAAGTTAAAAAAAAAAAATTTTTTCCACAATTAGTTATAAAATTTGTTTCCATTGCCAAAAAGTAAAAAAAAATTCATTTTTTTAATCAGAGTTTAGTGTTCGTTTGGTTTCGTTTTACATGAAAATTGTTCATTAAAGTAAAAAAAAATTTACAACTGGTTATGAAATTTAGTTCCATTGCTAAAAAAAAGAAAAATTGGGCCAGATAACTGGAATTCATTTTCCCACCCAAAAGAGTGGGAAAACTGGAGCGTGGGGTGGGGGGGGGGGTTAGGGAAAAAAAATTCCACAAAAAATTTTGGCAATCAAATAGCCAAAAAAATTGGAAAATGGAAAAAAAAAAAATTCATTTTCCATGGAAAATTAATGAAATCAAACAGGGCCTAAGGTCCTTTTTTATAGGAATTTTTTTTTAAGCAATTGGTTTTCCAACTTATACCTCAGTGACCCCATTTTTCACATTTTCCTTAAATTAGTTTTCCCATGGGTTTGGTGATTTTTGATTTTTTAGGCAATATTTTTTTGGGCAATTCAAATCATATCCCCAATTGTAATAAATGTTATCCATTTCCCTTTAATAAACAATTTTCATGAAAAATAAAGTCAAACGAACACCAAAAGATCCAAAATTTCAATATTTTTCAGGTGGAAAATTATATCAATCAAATATAATTAAATGAAAATTTTCAGTTAAACAAGTTCTAAACAATTCAATTCCCTGAAATTTATTTTATTTCCACCCAAATTTCATTCCTACAATCAAACAGACCCTAACATTGAAAAAGTCAATTACAACCTATAAGTTGGCTTCTTGGACTTATCTAGCAAGCGAAGATATAAGTTGAGAAGACTTTCTCAATCAATTATGGGGGAAAGAGCAATGATATACTTCGTTTGTTGCGTGTTTAAGATGTTATAAGAATATTTATCTAATTGTCTAAAATTATTTTGGCAAAATATTATATTTTATGATTTCAAACAACAACATATCTTTTCGTCATCCTGCTCTATATATTATTACATTTACTCAAACATTCGAGAGAAGATAGTAATCACAAAAATTAGTTTAGTTTCTTTCTTTATCTCAGTTTTAACAATTTTCATTGAGATCGCGTGTATAATTTTTGTAATCAAAACATGATAATGTAGAAGTATGTATCCAATGCAGACTCGCCCCCAATCTAAGCCTATGTTTGGCCCCCATTTTTTATAAAACTAATTTTTTTCGAAACACATTTTCAATCACATATTCTCCTATAAAATAATATTACACGTAAATTAAAAAAAAAAAATTCCTTCTTTTTTAATTACACATTCTCCAAAAAATACAATTCCTCTCATTATAACGTGGAATAATGGGGT
>CAIGRR010096155.1:0-10306 GCA_903798365.1 Fraxinus sp. 1973-6204 | reverse complement strand
TTTTTCGACGTGTCAAGTTTTTGGTAATAAGTCTACTCTCATCCTTCAAAAAATTCGAGTTAGCTCGGATCCCACGCATGGAAAACACCCATGCTGATGCTTTATCCAATCTAGCTAGTAGCAAGGACTCGGAGCTACTAACACTTGTACCAATTGAACACCTCTCAGAGCCCTCTATTGGTAAGGGAAAAGAGATAATGTGGGTAGAAGGAACGCATATATGGATGCAACCTATAATAGTTTTCCTCAAAAACCAAGTCCTCCCCGATGACAAAGAAGGGGCTCACAAACTTAGAAGAATGACGGCCCATTTTGTACTCTAGGATAACGTGCTCTACTGAAAGGGTTATTCCTATCCCTCATTTGATGCGTCGGATGAGAGAAAGCTACCTACATCCTTCTTGAGATCCACGAGGAAGTTTGTGATAGTCACAATTGAGGGCTCGCGTTGGCGTAGAAAGCGCTATGGCAGGGGTACTACTGGCTCTCATTGAAAAAAGATGCAATCCAATTTGTAGGAAAGTACGACAAATGCCAACATTTCTCTCCTATCTAGAGGCAACCTGCCCAAGAGCTAACGTCAATATCTAGTCCAAGGCCATTTTTCAAATGGAAAATTGACCTTATAGGTCTCCTACCCAAGGGTAGAGGCAGTGCAAGTTTTGTTATCGCCGTCATTGATTACTTCACAAAATGGGTTAAAGCCGAACCCCTAGCCAAAATCACAAAAGCCAACACTTCCAAATTCTTGTGGGAAAATATTATATGTCGATTCGAAAATCTCCATTCGATTGTATTGGACAATGAGCGTAGTTCAATAACAAAAAAGTTAGGGACCTGTGTGAAGAGATGAGAATTAAGAAGCATTTTCAATACATCATCACCCCCAAGTAAATGGGCAAGTAGAAGCCGTAAATAAGACCATTAAGTACACCTTAAAAAGAAAACTTGACTCCTCCAAAGAAGCATGGGTCGACGAACTGCCACAGGTATTGTGGGCAGTCCGAACCACAAGTCGAACCCCAACTGGAGAAATCCCTTTCTCAATAACCTATGGTACTGAGGCTATGAGCCGAGTCGAAGTCGGATTACCCTTTCCATGTCGATTGCAATTCAATGAAATATCCAAAGGTGAGTTGAGAAAATGCAAGCTCGATATCCTCAACGAAAAGAGGGATGAATCTCGTGTAAAACTAGCTGCGTACCAAATGNATTGCAATTCAATGAAATATCCAAAGGTGAGTTGAGAAAATGCAAGCTCGATATCCTCAACGAAAAGAGGGATGAATCTCGTGTAAAACTAGCTGCGTACCAAATGAAGATGACATGTTATTACAATGTGAAAGTTAAGAAAAGGTCCTTCCGGATAAATGACCTCGTACTTCGAAAGGTTTTCCCTTCCTCCAAATAACTGGGGATAGGTACGCTGGGTCCAAATTGGGAAGGTTGGTACTGCATTAAGGAACTACTACCTGGTACCTACTGAATAGAAATACTAGATGGAAAAATACAGCATCGATCTTGGAACATAGAGCATCTCAGAATGTACTACCAGTAAATGAGTTGTATGACTGAAAGATCTTTTCGAACCCATGTAAATATTTCAAAGTGATTCAATAAAAATACATTTCATTTATCGTCTAAACGTCATGGGAAAAGCCCTTACATAGATGAACCATCCATCATGTATGGAAGTGTGGGCAACTCGGAGAATATGATCAGATTTCAACAGGGATACATCATTGATTCTCTGAGGAGCACAACACTTGTCTCCATGACGAAATTGAACGTCATGAGAAAAGCCCTTACATGGATGAGTCATCCACCATGTATGGAAGCATGGACACCTCAAAGAAGAAGATCAGATTCCAAAAGGGATCATCCCATTGATTTTCCGATGCGCACAATACATACCTCCCATAACGAAGCCGAACGTCATAGGAGAAACAATTAGTTGACACGTGTTAAGCGTTTCGATTTATGTTCTCAAATCTATTCATGTTCGATATGCTTGAAGGTCCATTTGTCTTTAAAGATCATCACATTCATTTCGATTTAGATTGGAAGCTTGATTGTGTTTTAATTACGAATATTAGAGAGATCCCAACACTTGACAAAATTGAAAACATGAAAACAGAAAAATAATACACTTCATTGATAATTAAAAAAAAAAAAGAGATGTACAGAGAAAGGCCTCAGCCATTACATAGCAAATAATTTAAAGGCCTACGCTATGCTGGAGGTAGCAGAGAGTCTGGCGCCTTAGTAAAGGCACTTCAGTATGAAGAACTTCTTGGCTTAAAGCTTCGTCCTCAAAAGTTTCCTCTTGGTCAACTTCTTCATCATCTGCTTCAACAGGGTCATCAGCTGGAGTCTGAGGCGCCTCCTCCAAAAACTCTACCTTCAGCTCGGCAGCATTAAGTTCTGGATAAAGCTCCCCACCCTGTCTACCACTTCGACATAGATGAATCTCCTCTAATAAGCGCTGAAGCGTTTATACTGTTCTGTCAAGTGAAAGTTGGCGATATAATCCTTCACCACCTCATCACCTACCTTTTGAGCATCAACCTTGGCCTGCTCAGCCTCGTGCACATAGTGCCTTATTTGGGTCTTCAAAAACCCATTTGTATCATTTAGTCCAACGTTTTCTAAGTTGGCCTCCTCCAAAGACTCGATCGTCAGCTTCTGATGATTGTTTGAAGTTTCAACCTTTTTTTGTTATGGAAGTCATTTCACACTGGGACTCATGGACTTCCCTCTTTAGAGCCTCAATCTCGGCTAAAGCAGAATCTAACTTAACTGCCTCTTTAGTACGTTGGGCTTCAGCTCCTCAGCCTCGACCATTATTCTTTTTAACTTCTCCGTCGAGGCCAACTTTTCAACCGACTCCCGGTTGCATGTTTGAATGTCCTTCAACACCTACTGACATTCAAGGACGACCCCAAAAGCACTAACACTCTAGCTTACTAGGGTCGTCGTGAGGTCGACCGCATCACAGGTGGCCACATAACTTCGCCACCTATTAGTCTAAAATCTTTAGAAGTTTGCAGTAGCAACCTAGACTTCATGTGGCAACATATCCATCACCTGAGGTCATTAGTTTTACTTGAAAAGCAAAGCATGGCTTCATATAGATGGGCATGTCACGTGATTTAATAATTTTGAATCGACTAGAAGACTATAATGAGAGTTGAGGGCCAATTTACTAACTTATAGGAGTCAAGAGAACAAATCTCCATGAGGTATTTAGGTTAATAAGTTGGAGACTAGTAATGCAATTTTATTTATTTATTTTAAATTTTAAATTTTTTGTGATGTATTTTTCCAATTGGTAACAAACATACTTAGAGCTCAGAGGTTAAATAATCAATTTTATGAACAATGAACTCGTAATTTAATGTACTTTGCAATAATAAGCTGCTAGAATCAGTTGCTATTAAAGAAGGGGTTGCAGCAATTTTCCCACGAAGGAAAATTTAATGTACTTGGCAATAATAAGCTGCTAGAATCAGTTGCTATTAAAGAGAAGGGGTTGCAGCAATTTTCCCACGAAGGGAAAAAAAAAAAATTGCCGAGCAACAAGAGGGGTAGCTGGATAAAAGTAACAAGAAAACATACATCAAAATTAATTTTTTTTTTCTCTGACGTTACCTAACCTTTGCTGGGTAAACATATTCCAATTTGGTCTGGTCCTTGAAAATTACCATAACATATTCATTGATTGTGGTACATGATTTGTTTATCAACAAATGATGTGACAAGATTTAATTGAGTCCAAATTTCACCCACCAAATAATAATAAAAATATTCCCCCACTTCTTTTTGCTACCTCAAAAATCTGTAAAAAAATATGTAAATAATGATTTACAACAAACATTTTCCTACATTCATATACAAGATATACACACGAGCATAGGGTATGCTTGTGTAAACTTGGCCCACTTCGATCTGATTCTTGCAAGAATAGACTCAAATTAGTCGATGTTTAACGCTAACTAAATCACCATTGAAATTGATAGAATGATAATTGAATTCGATTAAATGCTCCCTGCTCATTTCATGCACGAATATGCGCCATCTCAAAACTCAACCACAAAATACACACTAGACAGAAAATGGTGCCCTCAATTACTTCATTGTCAACTTAAGCAAAAAGAAAAGAAAAAAAAATCCTTAAGCAGCATAATAATAATGATTATCCTCCGTCTTAAATTCAAGTACAAAACCAGATGACGTTCTTAAATGTCTCTCACCCATTGGAATTTCGGATGTTGATAGGGTCATAGAAAAATTGGTAATACCAATTTGGTCTAGAAAGTGATTGTGCTAAAGAGCAGTATGCAACCCAGAAATGATAACTTGACCAAGGCAATGCATAAACTTAACTTCAACTCGAATGTTGTTTGTAATCCTTCAAACTGGCAAACAGCACCTCGGGTAACTGGAACATCCTACATTCAACACCTGCAGACCTGCAAAGATGCAATTACATGATACTTCTAACCATTATCTTACATACTAACCGATCCATTAGAAATCAAGGAGGAGCTTTGCTGAAAGTACAGCCTAATCTCTACTGCTGGGCACTCTTTCCCTGTGCCTTGAGCATTTCTGCAACTTGTTCATCGGACAATGGTAAGTAGTAGATACGTGGGGTTGCTTTAGTTTTCCTGAAGAGATCATCCAAAGTGACAATTGGGGGGTCAACTTTCTCGGCAAGTGGAGGTGGTGGTGGAAGATTAAGTCGTTCCCTTGCAGGAAGTGGCTGTTCCTTTTGCAGGGGTTCCCTTTCTAGTAGTGGGCGTTCCCTGGTGGGGAGTGGGTTAGCCAACGGCGGTGGAGGAGGAAGTAAAGGAGGTGGAGGAAGATGCTGCCTCTGAACCAGTTGGCGTGGAGAAGGCTGGGGGAGTTGCACAGTGGGTTGCGCAGGAGAGAAGTTAGAAGCACTGCCTAAAGGAGTTGCAGGAGAAAGGGGAGGCGCCTCTACCCGTGTTTTAACTTCTTGAGGATCGACAAACTCGGCTACCAACAAGCGTCCCCCATTTGAAGGCCACTGGAGATTGTACACTGCATTACGAGTTTCAACAGCTTCTTCAACAGAAGAATACTGCATACACAAAGCAAATGCTAGTTATGAGATCCATAGATCTGTGGATGAATGAACGCCAGCTCAGAAACAAGTCCCTAAATAGATAAATCTTCATACTTAAACCAGTAAAATCGTCATGCATAATTTCTCAACCTAGTGCACCATTAAACAGAAGAATACTGCATACACAAAGCAACATGTCATCTGATGTATATATGTATGGATGAATGAACACCAGCTCAGAAACAAGTGCCTAAATTGATAAATCTTCATATTTAAACCAGTAAAATGGTCATGTACAATTTCTCAACCTAGTGCACCATTAAATATCAACTTAAGACTCCAAAAAAGAAGAAGAATAGAAACAGAGTCCTGGGAGAAGAGAGAGATCAAACATACAGAAACATAACAATGGGTTTTGATGTGGTCCATCCAGAAACTGGTGATTGTGCCCCTTTTTCCAAGGAGTTCTTTAACTGCTTTCAAAGTAAAAGGGCGCAGAAAATTATCAATTCTGAGAGCAGTAGTCTGAGGCATTGCTGATGGTGGAACTGCCAAAAACAACATATTAATTCTGTTCAGAGAATAAAGTGATGCTATCAAAAACAAGATACAAGAAGAAACATGATAACTTACCCACACGCTCCTTTGGCGTTTCTTCACTGACTGTAGAGTCAGATCTAGAGAAGCTGCGCTTGAAAGCGGGCTTAAATGGATCCTTAGGTGTGATAGAACCCACTATATTACCACTTTGCGGTTCAGGAACCTTGAGGGCTTCTGAGTTCCACCTTCGCTGCCTCTTTACAACGTCATTGTTTCCAACTGCTCCCTGATCTGTAAGGTGATCTCATTAAATAATTTTCATACAGCAGGTGCAGCCATAAAAGCTGCAGAAATCGCACTGTTACTGCTAAACTGGAGTTTTCAAGCCATCAATAGTTAAATGGAAATATTCTATAACAGCGTTCAAGCAAAGAGATAACATTTTGGAACAAAGTGCCTAATCCTATGCAACAGCATGACTTGTGTGGTCAACCAGACAATTTTTGCATGGTGTTTTTTCATATTAAATTATTTAGCCCCTGTTTGAGCATCATTCTTTAAAAAAAATCATTTTTCCACTAACTCATTTTTAACTCCACATTCTCCAAATAAAATAATGTTACATGTAAAGTCAAAAAAATTTCCTACTTTTTAATCATATTCTCAAAAAAATCACTATTCCAAATCTATTAACCCAAAAAATAAGGCTCAAACCCACCCTTAATATAGAGAAATGTAGTTACAAGGAAGAGCTCTTCTAACGTAAAAGTTGGCCAGCCATTCGTCAAGACCCATGAATCCACTAGACATCTCAGCGGCCGGAGTTGATGCCCGCATCCAATCGAAGTTCAATTTTTGTAATGAAATTAAGAAAAACGTACATGTTACATAAAAACAGCCATTTGCACCACAACTCAACCAAGCATAACTCCTAAATCGAGTCACTCAATTATATTAAATGTCTAAACTTGAAGGAACTCTTTAGTTTAGGGAAACATTAAAAGTTTGATGATACTTGAAGAGTGGAGGAACATAAAGTGGGGACAGTTACTTCCTCAACGATAAGAATTACAGAGTTAATAGCTCTCCAGAACATAAAAGCCATATATTGCTATACTATTTATCAGCTTATGTTTCACATATCACACGTCATTTTCACCTCCCACATAATAAAAACATATATTGACATACAAATCTTTCATCCCAGCTCCTAATACAGTTTCTGAAAAAAATTAGAAGCAACTGAAAGGACATCTTGTAGAGATTATAAATTCATCATAAATTCACCTCTTACCATCTTAAAGATCTCTTTCACATTATCTAAGCTACAAAGAGACCACGTTTTCAAACAACACATCAGTCACAAACCAAAAGCAGAAGGGTTTTGTATGAGCCTAATGATATTCTAAGCAAATGAGAACATCGTAAGCAATGAAGAAGAAAACAATCGCAGTGTAATGAAGCTTACCAATAGATTTTCTTTTAACAGATGTAGGAGCAGATTCATTCTTGCTTCCAACATTATTATCTAAAGGCTCAGCTACATTATCATCACCAACAACATCGACACAATCTTCCTCGTTCACAACAGGCATGTCAGTTTTCTCACCTCTCTCTCTCATTTCATCGAAGTTAGACTTAGAATCCATCAGTTCACTCTCCTGTATATCCTCCTCTTTCATAGTTGGCATTTCAGTTTTATCATCTCTCTCTCTCATTTTATCACAATTAGATTTAGAATCCGTCTGTTTACTCTCTAATACATCCTCTTCCATGGAATCATCAACAGATGTTTGGTCTAAACTTAACTGTTCACTTGAACCCACTTTTCCAGCATTATCTTTCATGAGAGTATCTACATTTTCAACATTGCTGCCACCTGCCTCTTCCACAGATACCTTGGCATCACGTGACTCTTCAACATCTATGGGATAGGATTCACCACCATCAGGGAAAACGTTGCTGGATAGCGACTGCACCATTTCAGGCTTACGTTCTATGAATTTGACATCATCAGCAACTACATCAAGCTTTAATTCATTTTTCTCAGTAAGGGAGACAGATTCAGTAGAAACAGAATCAGAAATTACTTGAACCCTTAACTCAGAGTTGACCTCAGATACCTGATAGTTTATATCAGTCGAGTTGATCTTTGCATCCATGTGAAGCGACTTCGAGCCATCATTTTCAAGCTGCATCTCTGACTTCCTGGATTCAGTCGGGATTTCACAATTTTGAGCATTTGACCCACCCAAAGGTATCACAGACACACCACTTTCACTAACCTCAGACACCTGACTATTTGAATCAGACAGGGTCAGCTTCGCATCCTGCTGAGAAGACTTCGGGTCATCATCATCCATCTGTGCAGTTGAATCTCCATTCTCGTTCTTTGTCTCATTGCTGTTTAAGGGTTGCACATTACATGCTGTCACGGACTTGAGCCTCTCGGCCATGACACTGGTTTCCGAAGTAGTAACCTGCTCCCTTTCCACCCCAACGTAATCACTTCCATGGATTATTTCCTCTTCTACTACTTTTCCTTTATCCAGTGTTCCTTTGATATCATCAACCTCAATCTCACACATGCCGCCATCTACCTTCTCAATAAAGTTGTTTCCAGTGTCCTTAAGATCCTTAGCAGTTTCAGAAACAAATGGTTCAGTCATAGCTTGTTCAGACTCCAACTCAGGCTGGACAGCAATGTCAAAATCGCTATCAGTATTTCCCTTGGAACTGTCAGTTTCATTGCGAATAGCTTCGTCCAACCGCTTTACCAAATCTTCCTTCAACCCTTTGACTGTCAATTTACGCCTCTTCAGTTCCTCCTTTAGCTCAGTGACCTTCCATTGATCAATTGGCCTATTGCCAAGAACAGCATATGGTGAAGACATCTTGTACGTTACTAAATTACCCTTCTAACCGAATTTTACCCTGATTAAAATAAATAAATGTTAAAAGAAGGCTTCAAATACCAGTAAAAAAACAATCCAACAGGTCGAAAACCATACAGTATTTATCACTAGAAGTCTAGAACAGAACAATGAAAAACAGTCAAATGGAAATAATAATTAGTAGTTGTATCAAACTATTTATTATTCAAAAAAAAAAAAGATGAAATTACAGAACATTCCACCAAGAGAGATATTTTAGGCATAAAAGACAGTCTATCCAAAATCAACAAATTTTAAGTTTCTATTTTTCTACAGGTAAAAGTAAGAAATAAGAAACCCAAAAACTCCCTTCACCATATAACCAATTCCACATCTCCTAGTTTACAGTAGGATAGTTATAAAAAATGCATTGCCTATTCACCTATGATTAAGTTGAAGAACCACTATATGATATATTACTCATCAATCAGACAAGTAGACAGTATGCTACCCCCCCTCCTCTCGCCCAATAAATTGTAATTATTTTCTAATAACCACCCCCAAAATTTAGATGCTCTGTCAACCCATCAGCCAGACATAATTTCACTTGGCTTCGAGAACACCGCTCTAATCCCAAAAGAAAAAAAATGATACTGCTTGATAAAGAGACATATGGGCATTCTCCATATCAAAAATTTAACCCAAAAAATAACTTTATTAACAAACTTCACTTATTTCACACAATAATCCCAAATGAATTCCATTTCTTGTGAAAAATGATTTTTTTTTAACCAATTCTACGCATAAATGGAAAACCAAATCAAAAGAATAATAAATGGAACAACAAAAAAAATTATATTTGAGTTTATACTCACAGATTACGATACGAGACGATTCGCAGCGTAGGAACTTCAATTAAAAAATCCACACTTTACGACGAAGGTGTGGAGATACGAAACCCTAGTTTCATCACAACACAAACAAAAATAAGATTTAAGTAACCAAAAAAACACAATATGGAAAAGAATACAAAATATTTTATTTCGATAAACAATTAATTGGACAAAGAATCGATTTAGGGCGATATTTTTTCCTTCTTCCTTCTCTATTTGTGTGTGCGTTTTTTTGTGTGCAAGAAAACCAAAGACACGAGATAGAGAGGGGTGCGGGGATAGACCAGGGGACTCATATGCGAAAATACTGAAATGCCCCTTAGGGTTATTTTTGGAATTTGAATTGTTAAGTAATGGGCTTTACTTGATGGACTTCATGTTTGTAATTGGAACAGTCTCACAACTCGGCCATTAACCATGGTCGATTCAATTTTTAAGGCCCCGTTCTCTTTGATGTTTTGAGACCGTTTTCTGTTTTCAATTTTTCAAAACATTGAAAATACGTTCTCTTTCCCGTTTTCAAAAACGAATTTTTGAAAACATAAAAAAAAATTTGCCTGAAAACTCAAAACGTCAAAATTGACGTTTTGAGTGTTTTCAAGCAAAACAGGCAAAATTTCAAAAACACGGAAAACGCCCTCTCCTTCCCATTAGAGAGCCAGAAGAAGCGAGCCAAAAGAACTCTACCTTACAACGTCACCGCTTCTGCCACCGCGATTCCCCCGACAACCGCCACCGATTCTTATTCCTACTCCGAGAGCCGAGCCGTTAAGACTAGAGCGAAACAACCCCCTACTATTCCGAAAAGTCCACCACAAAATGGTGTCGTTCATGCCGATGAGGAGGAGAATTTGGGGTGGGGTGGGGTGGGGTGGGGGGCAAGCTGCAACAGTTGTCAAGAAATCCAA
>CAIGRR010096125.1:0-15448 GCA_903798365.1 Fraxinus sp. 1973-6204 | reverse complement strand
AAAAAAAAAAAAAAAAAAAAAAAAAAAAATCACCCAATTTTTTTCATGTCCAACACTCTTTAATTTATTTTACGGTTTACTACAGACTATTTTCAACTACACATTCACACAATAAAACATTATACAGCATACCAAAAACTTTTTCATATATATGTGTGTGCGTGTGCGTGTGCGTGTGAGTGTTTTCTCTATTTTTCATTGTTACGTATACCACAATCTCATTCATAAAAAAAACCCTAATCTTCTTTATATTTGAATATTAAATAAGTAATTTATTTATAACTTTGAACGTGATGAAAAGTAAGCTACTATAAATTAATCTTTTCAAAACAGTACATATTTTTTTAATAAATCTTTTTCAAGGACAACCAAACATATACAAACATTACTTTTACTCATAAATGATCCTTTTCAGCTTCATAAAGACGCAAGGCACTCAGCTCGAGACGGTAATCCTCTAAAGTGAAGACTAACATGTGCAAAAACCTACTTTTGAAACTGCATTCGAATTTGAGAGATTGAACTGCAGTAGCATTTCTTGATTTATACAATTGGCATTTACCTTTTCAAATGGTGTTGATGGCCCTTCTTTTAATGCAAATTGAAATAAGTAATTATAGTGCATCAATAAGATGATAATAAAGGAGAAAATAGTAATGCTATTTGTCTTGATTTGGATAAAAATTAATTTTTGTTAAAAGTAAGGGGCTTAATTGGTATGCCCACGACATTCCCCTACATTAAAATTGAACGTATACGTCATTTAATGTCGCTGTCCATCACCACGATGAAAAATAACATTATTTACCACGATCCTATCCACAAGCAGAATCCACCATTCCAACAATCTTACGGTAACTTGCTACCAGTAGTCTCGACTGAAATCTGAAGCTGAAGCATCAACCCTTTAAAACTCAATGGGTTTAAGTTGGAAACTCCAGATGCTGATTCCTTTAATACTTGTCACAGTGTAGCTAAATGAGCCATGAAAAGTCTTCCAATCAACTTTTACCTCGTGCTTGTTATACCCAACATATGAAGGGCCTCAAAAGGCAGTGAAGGTCTTACGGGCACCTTGTCAACCTCTAGATAGGAGCATCTTGTCTAACTCTGAAGTTTCTTGACATAACTTCCAGCAACTTGTTTTTCTCATTTAGATCATCAACAGCAGGAATTATTTGTTATTTGCTTTATGATTTTGAACTTGCACCATCAGTTTGCTGCATATGAAGTTCCTGTGGCAGTTCTAAATAATCTCTCAACCACAATCATGGATGAACTAGTTTTCACCTTGTTTGAAATTTATGCTCTCCTATGAACTCTTGTAGCTATTATATAACCTTTCAATTTCTCTCTCTTTATACATCAACTTGTCATCTGGATCAAAAAAAGAAGAGGAAATATAAGAGAAGAAAGCAAATCTTCAATTTCCCTTGTCTAGACCACTGCTCTTCTAAACGTCCAACATTGTAGTGCAATTCCACGTACAAGAAGAATTCTTGAAGTGCCGTGGCGCTTCTTGATTGCTGCTGAGCTAACTATAGAGCAAAGAGTTCCCTTCATTATTCCAGCGGTTTTTCCTTTTAAAACAATTCTTCAAGCTTCCTTCCCAATGAAGCAAGTCTTCTTCTTGCAATCTTCCAAGGAAATCTGAAACTCCAATTTAAACTCCTTAATTGAAATAAAGAGCCCTCGCTAACCACTCTTCTAATCCATCATGGCTTGGGAAGGGCACGCGCTACAAGATTTTGGAAAGGTCCTAGCCTAGGTAACAGCTGCCTTCCAATACTCCATTTGGGCTTCTGCATTTTTTTCTCTTACTTGCACTAGTGTTCTATTCTCCTCAGCATCTCTTGCATCCTTTGAGCTTGTGTCAATCTAGGAATTCTTGTCTGTCTTATACCCCATGATAAATTAGCATTGATAGCTGCTCTGATACAAAAAATGATGAGGGAACAAAGCTTTATCGCACAAAAAATAGCAGAGATTGAAAGAACAAATGATTATTAGCAGAGATAAAGTAAATACTTGAAATTTAGTACTTCAGACTAGAATCTCAGCAAACTATAATTTTCGTGCGAAGTTCTTCAATTATAATTTTTGTTGGAACAAATGTTGTATAGCTTCAAACTTTAAGCACTCCAAAACCTATTCAACTAGGAAAGCAAAAATCAATTGGAAAAGTCCAAACCTACAGTATAACTAGAAAAAGCTTTAATCAATTGGAAAAGCAATCCTAATTTCAGTCGAACATCTAAAAGATATATTGCTAAAAGTCTAACAAAGGTCAACCACATAAAACTAGTTCAATAATGATTTAGAAAAAAATAACTTTTTCTCCTGCATCAAAAACGAATAGTATCTCAGTTACTAAATACAACTAAACTAGGCTTCCTTATGTTGTTCAACATTGGCGAAATATACGATTATGTTTCTATTTTCATCAAATATATAACGACACGGTATTGCAGAGAATTTAACTCTACATCTTTTTCCTATACGCCAAGAAACGTGGACAATATTGGTTTTAAGATAAAAAGCAACAGCTCTGGTGTTGGGGAAAGGGAGCTAAACTTGCAACAGGTAAATAAAAGAGATGTCAGAATTAATATATGAACTCCGCATATGAATTTCTTGAATGAGAAAATGATTTATATTAATTAAACAAAATAGCATAAGCATGCTCAGGAATATATACCTGATGCCTGGAGAAATCTCCAAGAATTCAAACTTCACAAACTAAGAGTAGAAGCGAATCTCCTGCGTGAATCAAAAGTTCTTCGATATTAATTATACCAGTCTTCCTTGATCAGGACTGATTTTCGACACGACTTGCAAGGTTGTTCCTTTGGTAATCCAGGCAGTCATATGTGGTTGATGTTCAGAAGGTTTAAGAGAATGCAGACTTCCATCCTCCAGTTGTACACCATAAACAAAAGGTAGCTTCAGTGAGAGGAAACTCTCCGGAGGCAAAATCACTTGACAACCCATGCTGAATTGTAGTTCTTTTTCGCGGTCAAGAACAGAGGTAGGTAAGCACAATGCCTGCAATTAAGTAGTGCAATACAGTACTAATTAGCTGAAAAGAAAAGGCCACATTCTGAAAATGCTACCTGAAATAATTAGATTGCGAAAGTTACATAATTCTTTATTAATAATAAGACATCTAAAAATATTTACTAAAAGATAAACACTGTGTAACTGAATCTCATGCATACTTTATGCCACATTCAAGTTTTCATTTTACTTGGAGTTTCTACCTGATAAACTATCCTTTTCTATGCTATAAAGTCCTCCATCGACGAGACAAAAGTTATAGTAGTATCATATTCCAAAATAATTATCCACTTGCCCAACTGCCAATAGGCGCAGCATAATAAACGTAAAGTGCAAGCAACTGCTCAGGATATTTTTGAGTATCATCATCATCATCATCATCATCAAGTCTTGTGGCCTGACACTTTGCCATAATAATTTAAGTGTATTGACTATAGGCAAAAGTATGGGGCAAGGTCTACAAAATTATTTCTCAAATCGATCTAAGCCGACTTTTTGTCTAAGAACATATATTACCAAATATTAAGTCCTATACTGCACTTACTTCTGGCAAAAGAAGAATTCAGGATGTCCGTGAAGTCACTGGTTCCACGACTGAATGACATGTCTCAGTTAATTCTTCAAATGTGTAATCTAGAAATTCTTCAGCAGCATGAGAAAGTAATTCACTTCTATGGTTTACTGGGGACTGTAGGATAGGCTGACATATTTTTATCTTCTATGCAGTTTCTCTACTATTACAGTTTTTAAGGCAACAATGACAAAATAGGTGAAATCAACCAATCAATAGTAAATTGTTGAAAAAAGCATACTCCTTCCTAAATATAGTAAGGCACGAACTAGTAAGAATGCCATTTTTTCCTAAACAACAGATATTCCCTTCCCATTATGTTACACCAAGTATTTCTACTACCCATAATCCAATGAATACCAGTCAGGCAGTTTGCATTGTCTCTGGCAGCTAGATGTGAAATTGTAAGTGCAGACCAGAAGCTAACGCATCATTTCTCCATGCAAATGAAGAGTCAACTTAATATGTTGAAAACAAGATAGTGAAAGTAAATTGACCAATTTACACCAACAGATTCACTTCTGATTTTCTTTTATGAACTGAATAATTCTTTTATCAAGTTTTAAGTGACTTAAGATGAATTCTGACACTTTTCATGATTTCGCCTCTAGATGAGAAAATGAAGCTAAAGGGTATGACTCCGTTTATTATTTGTTAATGACGTTAATAACAGGTGGAAATTATTTATTTAGTGTTTGTTTATTTCTTCTCTCCCAATATATCCTTAATTTCTGTTGGGATTTTGCAAAGTCATCCTTCTATTTTTTTATTTTATTTTTTAAAGTAACAAAACCCAGAGTAAATTAATGCAAGATTAACAAAAATCAGCAAAATGAACTAAATAATAACAACATAGTGTTGACAATACAAATTCATCATATTTAAGATGAACTAAAGAATGTAGGTTCCTGCATAAAACAGAAGCAGCGTATCCATCACTTACTATCAAAAATTAAAGTGAATTGCATTCAATAAACTAAAAGATTTTAGTGATAAACTAATAGATTTTAGTGATAGAATAAATCGTATAACTCCAGCAATAAACAGTATATACATATCAAACAAAAAGAAAACCCAACTTTAATATATGAGATAATGCCATTTGGGCTTTATTTTGTTTCAATTGGGAATTTATTGTATGCTCAAGTGTCGTAAAATTAACCAAACAAGACAACAGTCTTCATAGCCATAGTCAATATGTTAGCCCAAATGTCTAATGCAATATTGAACAGAAAATATAAGGAGACAACCTGAGTATTATGATCTCTACTTCAAGGTAAAGTTACTATTCTGATTTCTGTATACAAGAATATCCATTAAAACTAGCTAACCTATAAAAGGCATTACAAGAACGCGAAATTAACTGAATCCTAAGGTCATCAACGTTGTTGGTTATGAGCTGTTTCTTCAAGTTTTTCCTGTAATCCAAATGTCTGATGCAATATCGAGCAGCAAACAGTGGGTGACAACCTCACTATTATGATCTCTACATCAAGGTAAAGTCAATATTCTATTCAATGAAAGCTAGCATATCCATAGTAAACAAGCAAGAACGAGAAGTAAACTGAATTCCAGAAGTTGATCAAAATTAATGGTTATGAACTAATTCTTCAACTTTTTCCTATAGTCCAAATTTCTAATGCAAAATTGAGCAGCAAACATTACGACATCTCAGTATTAAGATATCTACTTCAAGATAAAGTTACTATTTTCAGTACAAGAACATTCACTGAAAGCTAGCTTACCAATCAAAAACATTAGAAGAATGCGAAATCAACTGAGTTCGTAAACTTGATCAAAATTGATGGCTATCAACTGATTAATTAAAGTTTTTCCTATATTGTTTTATTGTTCCCAAATGTTTTTGCTGAATTTACTTTCTTCCCTGACATCTTTATTATTCTTCTGAATTTTACCTAAATATTCTAAAAATATTCAATTATTGTCCTTACCAAAATAATTGCAGATGCTTCTTCATAATATATTCAATAAGGTCCATGTCTCCAAACCTTTTCCTGGAAAAATATAATAAAATGTTTTCCAAACAAGCAAACTCATCCCACTTTCTAATTTTTCAAAATAGTAAAAGGCAAATGTAAAGCAAGGTTGAGCAATGAGACATCAAGCACCAGGTTGCAATGTTATTGCTGCACATTATCTGTGACACTAATGAATAGACACAGAAAAACATGAAAACAATGTGTAAGAGAATGCTTTGCATATGGTTTTTTTTAATGGTTTACAACAACCCAAGTGTATTAGAACATACAAAAGTGAAGTTATATTACCTATAAGAAATAGTAAAAATATTTTCTCACAGGTTATTGACGAAACCATTAGTGATACATGACAATTCAGCAACTGGTGCATACCTCAAATTGTATAACTGGGCCTGCTGCCAAAATTACAGGGAAGGGCGGTGTGACCTACACGTTACGAAAGCATGTATAGTAAGCATAATATAAGTAAATAATTACGAGTCATTAGAGATTAAAAAAATATATATATATATTTTGCATACTAATAAACTGATGGTATAACATAACTGAAGAAAGCACATCTAATACCTAATGAAAACAAAAAAGAAAGAAGTCCTTCCCAAGCTACTTAATACATGCATTTGGATTACTTGGAATTCAGAAAGTTTCCTTCAACGTTCAAAATTAATCATATTTATAAAGTTTATTTTCAATAGGAAAAATGATTAATGGCTGAGCAAGGAAAATTGAATGAAATTAATTCAAAATAAACCCTAAATAGAATAAAAGATACAAAAAAAGGAAGTAATAGCAGTAACTTATCCATGACCAAGTAAGAAAATTTTCATAAGTGCCAAACTACAGTCTGAAAAATGAGAAGAGCCATAAATCTTAAAAGTTGGCCTTTATTGCAGCAAACAAGAAAATAAATTAAGAGGTAGCCAAAAACTAGAGGAAGGGTTCAACTGAATATAAGAATGAAGTAAATAATTCATACCACAAAGATCCTCTGCAGCTGTGAAACAGCACTGGCAAATTTATTATTGGACGGATCTTTCTTGTTCATTGAGTCCTTGCAGTGCGGACAATTCATATAAACCGGTAAACTTCTATTCAACATGGAGAAGGCACATCCACCATCGTCAAGAGCAGCAGGTTGAAGGCTAGATTCAAGATCTTTCGCAGAAGCAGCAACTGCTGATACGCCAATGTGCTCTTTTGGTGGTCTAGTATATTGCATATGCTTGTCATTATACAATTGTTGGTTAGCTACTCTCCCTTTTGACTTCTCCAAGGTTCTCGCCTTACCGCTACCACCAGAAACTACCCCATTTGACTGTCTCCGTGTTTTACCATGGCCACCTATTTTACCCAAATTTGCAGGATCTTCTTTGTGATCAGAATTTCCCACTGTTGAAGGGAAAACAGACTTTTCAGGCACTGCATAAGGAGAACCAAGTTCATTGAGATGATCTTGAGTCAATATAAACCGGTGCCCACGAGGACACTCATGTTCAAACCCAACATATATTGTGACATGCTTCAAAGAAGTGGGCACTTTAATCTTGTCACTGCCATTCATATTTACAGGAACTACATTGCTCCTTTCATTTAAAGATGGATTACCAGCTCCATAGCCATCAACAACAGTCTCATTACCATTCAATGATTCATCAGCGGCAGGAGTATTGTCAACTTTTTGAGATTCTTGATTATGAGCAGTTTCACTAATTTTCTCCATATCCCTGTGTCTTGCACCATGTTGCTTGACACCCTTTTCTGCATCTGGTAGAGGTGGTTTTCTCGATAGAAGTGGAGGAAAACCAGAGTTTGTAGAAGCTGATCCAGCAACAACTTCAGAAAATGGTTTTCTCATTGTGAAGTTGGATAACCCTCTACCAAAACTGATGTCTTTATCATCAACTTTGATATTATCAGAAGAGGGCCTTTTTAGCATTCCACCTCCACCTTGTATTCTGCCAATTTGCAACTGAGCAGAACCAGACGTCTTGGTTTCTGCTTCTGCAACAGCTTCAGCCTTTATGTTGTTACCTAACCTATTTAAGGAAACTTGCTCCAAGCCATTTAGTGGTGAATGATTTGTGCCTTCTTGCTTCTCAAGAAATATAGTCCACTTCAAAAGAAACTTCTGAGTTGCACAGAAACCACTCTGGAATAAACCTTTAGAAGGTTCATAGTACCTTGCACCCCCGATTCGGACCACACACCATGCTGAAGGTTGAATTGGGTCTTTAATGCTCGCTCGGGGAAGTTGAACGGCTGGAAGAAGCTTTTCACAGTCAGGAAAACAACTATATGTAACATTAGCTGTTTCGAAATCAAAAGGATCTGGTTGCAGTCGTCTAGAACGACCACAGGCACACGCATGGAGGAATACATAGCCACTGGAATGAGGCTTGAAATCATCTTCCAAAAGCGTTTTCTGGTCATGCCTTTGGTGCATGCAAGGTTTTCCTGTCAGACTAACTGCATCACATAGTTGCCTTCCAGAACTCCAGATGGATGTGCAGTCATCCTCCAATTTTTTCAGGTAAAGCTGCACAGCAGGTCCCTTGACCATTGAATTAAATGCATGCAGAGCTTTCTTCAAATGAGCCTCGTGCTGACAACTTGGATAACAAGGGGGCAATTCATTTAAATAAACCTCTTTAGCAACTGGAAGAGCCTTTTGGCACCACGAAGTGGAAAATTTAGTGTTCAGTCCTATACCACTCTCCAAATAAGATACTGCAGACTCTAAAGGATCAGAAGCTTTGTGTGCATTTTCTCCGGATGGATTGATTTCAGTTTTATCCATACACCCATGTCTCGCTAAAAGAATTCCATGTAGAATAAGCTGACAGGAAGATAACCAGATCTCCAAACTTGGAAGCTCAGGAGCAGTGAATGATTTTCCAGAAGCAGCTGAGGCAGCAGCTGCAGCTGCAGCAACGGCAACCATGCCAACACCAGCAGCTGAGCTACTGGTAGTGCTAGTGACCAAGCTGCTTCTCCCTCTCAGGATATCAGACTGTCTATAGATGAACTCCTTCACAGATAGAATGTCCTCTCTGTTTGCACTCTGGCTGTGGCTTTCAAGCAAAAGAGTATCTGAAGTCATCTTCCCGTTCAATATATCTTCTATAATGCCAATGGTAAACTCAAGAGATTCGCCGCTTTGATTTAAACAAACATCTACAAGTGCTACAGCCTTTGATGCGTCAAGGGAAAACAGAGGAGCCAAACTAGAAATGCCTCCATTTCTTGACCCAGCATGGCTGGTTTCAGAACCTGAAAGTGTCCGACATTTTTTTATTGAAAAACGAATCTGTCCCTCTAGGGATGACTGCAATTTCTTCCTTGGTCCACCTTCAATTTTATTTACAGGTCGGGCAAGCACAACAACTGACCCAGATCCTTTCGTGGTCATGGTTGGTCTAGCCAAACTATTCAAACTTAATGACTGGTTTAATGAAGAGGTCTCTGTATGCTCTTCCAGATTACCACTTTCGTGAATATCAGAAAAATCATCAAGAAAAACAAAAAGTATAACAGGAGTGCATTGTCCAGGTAGCAAAGCGGTGTATGACCCTAAACAGGACATTAGTGTGATTGTTGAAGCATTACGATTTAAAATGCCTCGGCTTTTAGAAGGAGAAGGATTGTTTGGTGATGCTCCAGACAGAGAGATTCGCGAAGATGAAGAACGCAATGCAGATGTAACTGGCTCCATGTTTTGTGATTTCATAAATGGAGCCATTGCATGTTTAGCAGCCTGCAACACTCGAAACTTCTTCAAAATCTTAGTATCAAAGCGTGATCCCTCTTGGATAAGTATAATTATGTGACAAACCTGCATTGCTAAAGTACAATCAAATTGCTAAACTGAACAATTTTAAAATCGTCAAAGAAGAAAAAGGTTTTCAATGTCAAACAAAAAAAATTACAAGTTGAAACAAGATTCTAATGCACTTGAGTCTTGTCAATTAAACTTGGCACATTAAAGCTGAAGTTCTCTTCCACGAGCTGCTATTTTGGGAAAATAAATCTCTTATAACCCCATTCATAAAAATTGCATTCCCCATACTACTATAGCTTGAACATATAAATAGAAAGAAAAGATGAGGAAACACTGCAATCTGCAGTCTCAAGTGGAAACATCAGCAAATTAATAGTCATCTTGCTCTAATAACTTTTAGCTCATTATTTAAAAACCTTTTTGAGGCTTAGGCCTTGACTCTTACTTCACGCAAAACTTTCATTAAATGCCTCGAAATACGCCTTTGTGTCGGCTCGCACCTCATTTTTTATTTTTTAATCTATTGCACTTAATATTTTTTTTACTGAGCTTGCGGGGCAAGTCAGTTGAGGCTTATGTGCATTTATCTTGCGTTTACTGAGAAGGCACTATTGTAAAGTGAACAACAATGATAAAGAATGATAAGTAACTGCGATGAGGAGAATGACATGATAATCAAATATGTTAACGATTTCTCAAAGATATTCGTTGAAGTTTTTGTTTGTAAATTAGACTAATAATATTGTTGTTGTTGTTTTATGATTTTGCAAGATGTTCTATAGTTTATTAATTTTGCAAGATGGTTTATAGTTTATCGTGAGCATATTTATGTATTTGAATTATTTTATGATGTCTTGAGGCTTACGCCTTGCCTCATAGAGGTCAATACCTGATAGAACCATTTTAAACATTGTCTATCAGACATATTTAAACTATCATGACTTAAGAGTCAAGGGTATGATTTGACATTAAAGAGAAACTGAATAGACTTATAGTGTGAATAGCATTTAAGGGGTACACACCTACCTAGATAAAGTCAGGATTCTAAAATAAAGGCTGAACAGTAAGAAATTAATTTGACTGGTTGTCTAGTATCATCAATAGACTTGATCGAATGCTATAATGAAACAAGCCTCACTCACGACTTCATTTCCAAATGCACATTTACCTACTTTGACATCTTAACATCTTTCATTTTACCTCGTATTTTGGGTAAAACTACTTTTCTAATAAAAGCATTTTTCATATTAAAGATTAACCACAATGAGGTAAATGGTATGCATCCAATTATCATGCTCAGACACAAATATAAAAGGAAATCACATCAGTATATATCTTTTGCCTCTTGCCATTTCGTAATAAATTTAAATTCAATATTTTTACTCGTTCTTCATTGATTAGAAAATTTAGGTTCTCTTCATATTTCTTGCATCTTTTCAGCACATGAACATCACTGCAAAGCTTCATTTCTTTAAAACTCACAAAAATACCACATTATAAATTCCACATTTATCTTAAGCATATAAAGAAAGATAAATAAATTGTACACATCATTCGAAACTTATATACGCAATCCAGAAGCAAGCTGACTGAAACTCATGTTTAAATGGATTATCAGCACCAGAATAGATAGCCCAGTGTTCGTACGTTACTCTACAATATGATCGTTTAAAGTAAATTGTACAAAGAACATATTCACTTCCAATCGTATTCCCAAAAGCACATACTGACTAAGCATCCATTTGCCTCGTTAACAGAAAACTTCAAAGAGTGAACTTGAAATAGTACAATCTCTATTCCAAATAGGATTTCTTGTTGTAATATGATTTTACTATACTTTTCTTCTTTCTAGTTTAGAATAGGACCCGTTTCTTGTTAGAATAGGTTTTTTTTTTTTCAGAATTAGGAAATTAATTTGCCTATATAAATAAAGATTGTTTACACTTTTTCAATCGCCAATTCATTACAATCAAATTCTTCTCTACAAATTTTCAATTTTTTTCAACTTTCTTCTTATTTTAAGAATTTCAAATACGCTTTTACAACAAAATCGGTACTAGAGTCAGAGGTCTCATGTTCGAGTCAATGTTGGAGCATCTATAGTACATGAGTATGCTTGAAACAAGGGTGTGCCTATTATAACCCAATAGTACCTTCGTAAGGCAAACAGAGTATGATGCTTCGGTTCAAGGCATTGGGGCTGTCTTATCTGAAGAGAAACGGCCAATGAAACTTTTCAGCGAGAAGGCTGGTGAGACTGACAAAAATGAACTACTTATGAACTCGAATTTTATGCAGTTATTCGAGCTCTTAAACATTAGGATCATTACTTAGTTCAAAGAGAAGTTGTTTTGTGCACTTATCATCAAGCTTTGAAGTATATCTAACTCAAAAACAATGAACAACATGCATGCATGGTAAATTATGTTTATACAGAAGTTCAAATTTTCTATCAAATCCTTACTCTCCACAATTCGCACAAAAGTTATTGGCTTTGATTGCTTGGAAAAATCATATATAGAAGATGATGATTCCGGGAAAGTTTGGAGCAAATGTAGTACTACGAGCACTACTCGCGATTTTCATATTCAAAGTCAATTATTGTTCAAACGCAATCAAGAATTTCAATTCCCATCTCCGCACAGAACTCTACATCTGCAGCTCTGAGTATACACATTATAGTGAACCACGCAATATGGATATATGACTATGAACCCCTTATGCGATTCTTTCCAATAAATATATCTCGGTGTAACTGTTTTTTCTTGGGGGAACAAGACCCATTTATTAAACTAAAAAATATAACTGCCTTTCAAATTCCTTCATTAATTAAATTAACACTAAAACTTACACTGCATTACATGTATGCATATGAATACGAAACTACATCTGCAGCAAAATAAAAGTGCAGAATCGACAATTAAAAGAGCTATTGTAGCAAACCCATGTTAAAAACAAACTTACAGAGAACATAAAGAGCAACCCCTGAAGATCCCCGAGCTCTTGGTCCTCGAAAACCGAGTCCAACCCGAACTGGGATTCCAACGAACCATCCATTACTGGACACCGAGCAGAGGCAAACTGCAAGTACAGAATTCCCTTGTCCTCGTCGTGAAAAAAACTCAATTTCCTGCTTTCCAACCATTTCTTTATCTCCGCGTTATTTTTATCATCTTCAATGCGGAATGGCTTGTCCAAATTTCCCGAGCCGACCACATTGGAGTCAATGATTCGCTTCATAAGCTGGGCCACGTCCTCGTGACGTCTTCCAATAAACCCCACAACGACGACACCGTTTTGAGGGGGATCCGGTGGTGGGACTGGAGGTGTGGGATTCGAGGGGCGAACGAGGACTCGCATTGACTGGGATTTGGGGTTTGTAATTTGGGTATCCATGGATGAATTGTGCGGGAAGTTGAGTTTTTACTTTTGTATATTACTATTGTTTGGGTTCCGTTTCAATTTTATTTGCAGATACGTTTTTATTTTTGGCTGTGGCAGTGGTGGTTCTCTGTGGTGGTGGTGGTGGTGGTGGTGGTGGTGGTCGAGGAGCAATACTCCGTTGAATAGAGAGAGTTGGGCCAGTTCGCAAACCCAATTATTAGGGTTAAAATTCGATTGAAACAAGAACCACTGATTTCTTATTTTAATTTTAAGTCTTCGTTTAAACAAAAAATATAAATTATAAAACTTTATTTTCAACCACATATTAAAATAAAATTTAGAGCCTGTTTGGTAGAGATTAAAATCGGATTACAATTAAAAAACTAACCGTTATTGTTGACTTTTATTAGACGGGTGAGGTCCAATAGCGATCATATTTTCAATTTTAATTGGATTTTAATTTTTACCAAACATGCTCTTATATTTATATATCATATTCATTTCTATCTATTTATAAACTCGGAGGCCAAATCAATCAACTTAACTTATAATTTGCCTCGGCTTAAAAAGTTAACTTATAAGCAAATTTTAAAATATAAATAAGTTTTATAATTGTAAGTGGCATTATACTTTTTCCGAGTGTAACCAAATGGCTTCATCTATTTCACAATTTCGTTCCCATTAAATGTTTATTACATGTATCAAATCCAATCTTTTATTAACTCAAGCAGATGATCCTTCGATGATTTCGTCCAATTTTTCTAAGTTGTATAAAAAATATTCTTAACCTTAAACTTTAAATGAACAAAAATTTCTTATGAGAAGAGTATGCCAAAATGATAGAAAAAAGGAAAATAAGGGGAAATCGTCTTCTTATTCTTCAGTCAACTCAACACACCCCGTTTCGTTATCCACTACGTAAAACGGTACTACAGTTGTTATCTACTGTGATTTGATTTTTTTTCAACAAAATGACATCTAATAATGAACTCACTAACATATATAACACAGAAAGATTGATTGTTACAAAAAAATAATTGAAATGACATAACTTTTATATTATTGAGATGGTGAAAGCAAAAGGCGTCATAATCATATGTGTCGTTTAAGTTAATAACATATATCTCAACTTATGTACTTGTTATATGCATATTACAACATAAATAAGTTCCACTTATTATTAATTAGGGCACAAATGAGTCTTGACTACTTATACTAGTGTCTATACACGTAACATGTGTCGTTTTCATGACAAGTAACGACATTTGTGTCGTTCCGAAATTTTCACTTATATTTTGTCTTTTTTTAACAAAACAAACTTTTATAATGGACTCCCTAACTATATAAGATAGAAAGTTTGACAGTGTCATAAATAACGCAAATGAGTTCCACTTTTTGGTTCTTAGGACACGGATAAGACGCAACTGCTTATACTCGTGTTTACAAACATAATGGTACACATGTTGTTTTCATCTCAGTAATGACACTTACGCCAATCTATTAATCTCTCCTACATTTTGAATTTTTTTTAACGCAAATACATCCAATAATGGACCCCTAACGTATGTAAAATATAAAGGTTGATCATGTAACAAAAAATATAGAAATGACAGATTATATGTAATCCAACAACGGACCCCTAACATATTTTATGCCCTTAATGTTGTTGTAGTTATATGAAACGATAGATTTGATGCCCTTAATTTAAAGATCTACGAGAACGACACAGTGATGGTATAAATGACACAAACATGTTCATGAGAACGGTACAAGTGTCGTTATTGTGAAGAAAACGACATTTGTGCCAACAGTAGGATGAAAGCATTTATTAGAACGGTATGACTGTCGTTTTATTCGTGAATAAAAGTCTATGAGAACGACACTTGTACCATTGTTGATATGAGAATGTCTACTAGAACGATAAAACTGTCGTTATGTTTGTAAATCAAACTCCATGAAAACAACATTTGTGTTGTTACTGTATATAAAACGACACTTGTGTCGTTATGTCTGTAAACACGAGTATAAGTGCCCACGATCGGTCCTAGCCACGATAATCGATACCATATATTCTATATCAATTCCACCGTTGGTTGTCACGAAATTTACATTTTCGGCCTTCTTAGATTAGGGGGTCCAATCCTTGAAGTCGTTCCGCTAGAAAAGTACTAGAATATTGGAGAAATCAACGAAATGGCACTAGCCTCTAAACACGAGTACGAAGAGCCATGACCCATTCAAGCTACGATAATCGATAATCTGAACTCACTTAAGCAGCAGGCTGGACACGTCGCTTACAACATTCGGGAGATGTACTCATTACTTGTACTTTGAATCGAATCTAGGCCAAGACTTGTGATTTTACGGTTTGCTACCATATATTCTATATCAATTCCACTGTTAGTAGTCACGAAATCAACATTTTCGGTCTTCTTAGGTTAGGGGGTCCAATTTTTGAGGTTGTTCTGTTAGACAAGTAGCAAAATATTGGAGAAATTAACAAAAACACGAGTACGAAGAGCCACGACCCGTCCGAACCATGATAATCGATAATCTGAACTCATTTAAGTTATAGACTGGACACGCTGCTTAGGGGAGATGTGCTCATTACTTGTACTTTGAATCGAATTGAAAAGTGTGTTTTTACACACTTCTTTG
>CAIGRR010096068.1:0-13042 GCA_903798365.1 Fraxinus sp. 1973-6204 | reverse complement strand
CTAAATCCTCACAATCACCATCCTCATAATCTATCCTGTACAAACCAGAATCATAAGATGCGACTTTTCCCAAAAACACCCCACTGCCCTCAAATTCTTTCATTACATATCTACCGACTATTCTTTTCGACCTAGTCTCCACTATTTTCCTCCTACCGTCACCATCCACTGTTACATTCTCTACGTCCTTTATCTTCCTTTTTCTCCCCCGGCGCCTCTCCGATCCAACCACTATAGACTCCATTATTTCAACACCTAAATTTAACCCAAAATAAATCCAGCGCTTCTAGGGTTTATCTTCCTTGGACGTGTTTGATATATCAGTTCCAAGTAATCTCCTTCATCGCACCTGTTTCAGGACCTTCTCAGATCGATATCACGTAATGAAAGAGCGGAAATTAAGCAGCAAGTGATTCCACCCAAAAAAAAAAACAATGCAAACTTTGCGGTTATCTTTTAATATCGGATAATAAGTCGAAGAAAATGCATATTTGGGGAAAATTCAAAATTCCGATTACCAAATCGATTCCGGTGCCGATACGAATCTGTTAACGGACAGCATCGGTTGCCATATACATAAACGTGAAAAAAAATAAAAATAAAAAATAATGGAAAAAAATCAAACGTTACCTTTTGAAGATACACTAATTGGAAACCTCGATTGAAGAATAATTTGAGAGAAAGAGAGAGTAGGCAAGTGATTGCCGAATGATGTGAGGCAAAATAACCCTAACCAGGACACGCTTCGTGTATTCAGAATTTAATGGGGAAGATGGACTTGGAACCCTCTCGATAATTGGTTTAATTATTTTTAACTCGTTTTGACTCGGATGAGTTCCGAGTCATGCTGTGCTTGTTGATTATCCTATTCCTAAAAACAATTTATCCTAATTGTATTCCAATGTATAAAGATAATAATAATATCTAGCCATATTTGCTGGTATTAAAATCAAATTTTCAATAAATTTTGATAAAAATTGATGAAATGTGTTGTTAAAAATTTATGAATCATATGAAATATATGAATAAAGTTAATTTTTGAGTTTGACTTAAATAAAAATCAAGATTTAATCCTCACCAAACGAGTGGCTAAACAAATTTGTGAATAAGATATGATGTTGAAGTTTTATATTGTACTTCATTTATGAATGGAAGCACTCTAGAATTGTATAATTTGTAATAAAAAGGAAAAAAAAATCTTGCTTTTGGTGGTATACAGAATTTGACGGGAGGTGATGCAGTCGAGCCTTCCAGTTGGGTGCTTGAAGTTAAATTCCGCAAGAGTAATAGAATTTATAATGCCATGCGAAAAGAACAGTGGGTATGAAATAACCACAGCGGATCCATTGGATGGACATCAAGCGATAAATATTATCATTCGTATACCAAAATATCTTTGTTTCAGAAGGTGAATCCATTCCATTTTATCAAGTAATCATAAAGTGGGTGGATTTGGTGTGGGAGATGCAGAAATAGTAATTCAAGATTCATTGTGTGTCCATGGCCTTTTGTTCTTCTACGCATATGTTATTTTGGCACAAATCTCCATATGATCTCTTAATTGAACCAGGACGAGCGCATATGAAAAGATTGCTTGTATTTATACATGGTTTTGTATCCCAAAATTCTATGTAATCGTGCAAATTGAATTGAGATGTGGGGTTGGTATGCTGTTAAATTATTATCAGTATTCTAAAAAGTGTAATACGTGATGATGCTCAGAGAGCAAGCTTTGGTCGATGTGCGCCTAGACGAGGCTTAGACGTAATAAGGTGTAAAAAAGACTTTTCTTATTTTAATATTATTTTAAGATTTTAATCAATTTAAAAATATTTAATAATACATATAAATTATAGTACCAAGTGCAGTTTTAAGAATTTAACAAAAAATTGTATTTTCGAACAATAAAATATATTATAATTGTGCTAATTGAAATATTTGGAGAGTTTTTAATTTTTACTATTTAGTAAAAGATAGGAAAATGATTAGTTAACTTCAGTGTTCTAAATAGGAAAATGATATGCGCGTAAAATAGCGGTTAACCTTTTTTGTTGACCGCTATAGCGCGCCTTATCCCTTTTTTTTTTTCCATAATTTTTTTTTATATATAAATATATTTAATGTCTTAAAAATAATTAAAATAATATTAAAAATACGAANGCTATAGCGCGCTATAGCGCACCTTATCCCCCCTTTTTTTTTTCCCCATAAATTTTTTATTTTTTTTTATATAAAAATATATTTAATGTCTTAAAAATAATTAAAATAATATTAAAAATACGAAACGCATTATGACGCTTATTCTTCGCATTGACACGCTTAATCTTGTAATTCTTGATTCTCGGCCTCGACGCTACGCAACGCTTTACGCTTTTTAGAACATTGGTTAACTTAATAAAATATAAATAATTATTTATATAATAATACAATGTACTACAGCCAAAACAAATATACAATACACTGCAACCAAATCAAAGGTATTTCAGTCAAACCAAATGTATAATGTCCTACAAGCTACAGCCAAAACAAAGGGATTCTTATCCCATATCGAAAATTTACAACAAAATCATTGAAAATGCCCTCTATAAATTAGTGGACCAATAAGTGGGTAAGCAATTTTTTGGAAATTTTAGTCTATTAGCTTAAAAGTTGAAAAATTTATAATTATCAATAATTTCCGGGTCTTTCAATTCAATTTTCTCTTAGTTGAAAATTTTATGTAGCGTTTAAAAGAAAATAATAATAATGATGATGATGATGTGCGCCTAGGTGCACTTTAAAATGGTCAACATTTCTGTTGACCGCTAAATTAGCATGTAGGTTCAAGTGTGAAGTTTTTGCCACATCTCCTGCCTTTAGGCGCCGCCTAATAAAGGGATATTTAGAATAATGATTATTATACACGACAAAAGACTTACACGTGCAATTCATTGTTTATACAGTAATAAACATTAATGGTAGATTTTAAAACACGTTTTATTTTATGCTGGACGCTAGCTAAAAATTAAATGAGTGACGATAGATACAACTAGGTTGTGAATGACCAAGATCAACCATCGAATTGTAAAAGTCGAGCCCTTGTTTGGGAACCATTCTTTCAAACACATTAGATTCCAAGTTGCTTACGCACTTATTGGTCCACTAATTTATAGAGGGCATCTCTAATGACTTTGTTGTAAATTTTCGATATGGAATAAGAATCCCTTTGTTTTGGTTGTAGGACATTTTACATTTGGTTTGACTAGAATGCCTTTGATTTGACTGCATTGTTTATACATTTGTTTTGGTTGTAGTGCATTGTATTATTATATAAATAGTTATTTATATTTTATTAAGTTAATTAATCATTTTCCTATCTTTTACTAAATAATAAAAATTAAAAACTCCCCAAATATTTCAATTAGCACAATTATAATATATCTTTTTTATTGTTCGAAAATACAATTTTTTGTTAAATTCTTAAAACTGCACTTGGTACTATAATTTTATATGTATTATTAAATATTTTTAAATTGATTAAAATCTTAAAATAATATTAAAATAAGAAAAAAAAAATTTACACCTTTTTACCTCTAAGCCTCATCTTGGCACACATCGACCAAAGCTTGCTTTCTGAGCATCATCACGCATTACACATTTTAGAATACTGATAATAATTTAATAGCACAACAATTAAATTTGTTACTATTTATAAACACATCTCGGGTATCTGGTAGTGAAAGGTAGCTATTTTTTATATACGTACAGATATTTGAATATAGAATATGGTGTAAATATCTATAAGAATTACTTAATAAATAGAATCACACATATAAATCGCTAAAATTTTGATATAAAGGTAAAAATTTTATTAAAAATGTGATTGAAAAGAATTGAGAGAAAAAATATATTTTGAAAAAAATGGGAATCTAACAAGGCCCTAATTTTAAAATTTTAAAAAAGAATGAAGTTTTGAAGTCAGTTGAAAATATTAAATTTCACGTTGTTTAAATTGAGAAAAAAATAAAGAAATGATTTGGAATTTTAAACTAAAGACTAGACAAAAGAATTGTTGAAAACGAAAAAAGAAAAGGCTGTTGAAATGAAAAATAATAAATAGTAACGGGTCCATAGGATTTACGAGTCAACTCGGTTACTCGGACAAAACAAGGACCAATTTCATTAGTTTTTCGTCAGCACACTTAGCAGAGTACGATGAATTGGCGGGAAGGACTTCGATATTTTCATATTCCAAAACATGGAATTATGTTATTTGTGGAGTTAATAATCAACACTTGCCTTTATTGTCCTTTTCAAAATTTTAATTTTTATAGTTCTTGAAAGTGGATAAAACCTCGTGTCGTCTCCATAGAAATTTCTTGAATTTGAATCATAATTTACCGTTCGTGTTTTAATTCTATGATGGGGGTTTGGTGGGAGATTAAAATTAGATTTTCAGTATATTGTGATAGAAGTATTTGAAATGTGCGGTTGAAAAGTTGTGAGACCTATAAAAATGTGGTTAATATTGATTGTTTGACTTTGATTTAAATTAAAATTAGATTTTAATCCAAAACAAACAGGCTCATCTAATCGTATGAAAAGTCAATAGTTAAAATTAAGTTATTTATCCCCGGTTCGATTTTTAATGAATTTTGGGGAAAAAATGTATTTTAAAATAGCGATTTATTGAAAAATGTGTGGTTAAAAAATAAAAATAATTTTTTTCATTTTTACATAATATTATTTTATTAGAGAATGTATGGTTGAAAATAAGAGAGGGAGAGATACATTTTCTAACGAAGCACAAAAATAGGGGCTAAGGGTGTTTTTCAAGTTGTTTTCAGTTTTTAATTTTTAATTTTTAATTTTTAATTTTGTAAAATACTGAAAACGTGTTTTGTATGCTATCTTTGAAATTTTATTTTCCAAAAATAATGATAAATCCCTCTTTCTCTTAAAAGATGCAATCTCCTTATCATTGTTCATTTTTATCATATGACTTTTCACACTTAACCTCTTTCCATCTGATTTTGCTACAGTAGCTATTTTTGTTGACTAATTGATATTGCAGTTGAAATTTTATAAATATTTTCTTTTTTCGTGAATCTTTCGTATTGGAGAAGCAAAGATATTGCAATTAATAATTTGTAAAATATATTTTTCCATCTATATCATTTGTATTTTGGAGAAACAAGAGAGCAACCAAAATTAATTTCAGTCCAGTAAAGTAAAATCGTAAACTCTCCCTCCTCACGCCAATCAATTTCACATTGTTGTATTTCGTTTTCGGCTCCAATTTGTCGTCCATTCACTCTACAAATAACCGAAAGAAACCCAGAAGATTTGCTCCCGCGGTACATATTAGAGAATTTCTCATCAACTTTTATTCTATAAGTCTTATATAAATGAATTTTGTTGTAACAACATTCCATTTCTGCTACTTTTGCATTTGTGTTGCTTCCCCATCTTAAAAAATGTTGAAAAATAAAAATTCAAACCATATTAGTTAAATTAATTACGTAGATATGGAAAATTTAATGTCAAATGCATGTTAAAATTTAATGAAAATATTATTGGGTAAAAAAAACCTTCGAAACTCGGTGTCGCTCTATGTGGACACGGGCATCTTAACACAATGACACGGTGTTTGCACATTGGACACCATATTCCCAATGTGCGAACATTCATGCATTTGTTCCTTGTGTCTATACAGCAATATGCACGATTTTTTTTCCTCTGCTCGCATTTTACTTTTACATGGTGTCAGCATGGTCCAATATGCACGATTTTTTTTCCTCTGCTCGCATTTTACTTTTACATGGTGTCTGCATACCATGCCGACACCATATGCCTGGTGTCTCCGGACACCAAGCATTTGTTCTTGGTGTCTGCACACCAATATCCGAACATCGGTCTACCGCGAAATTTTTTTTTCTTCGTGCTTGCATGAAGCTGAACATGACTGGACATGGTGTGCAGACACGACACCATATGCTTGGTGCCCAAGCATCTTAGCTCAATGACACGGCGTCCGTAGAATCTTTCCCCCCCATACTTGCATATACCTCAACATGTATGGACACAGTGTGCAGACACTATTCGACACCATATGCCTGATGTGCGGACACCATATGCTTGGTGCCCGACACGGTGTCCGTACAATATGTGGACACCATGGCACACCATGTCCAGTCGTTTTGAGTTAGATGTAAATAGGGGGGGAAAATTATGCTTTTGGCCGATACGGTGTCCGCACAGTGCAGCCATTATTGTGCAGTCATCGGGACCAAATGTCTGGTGTTCGCATACCATGACACCAGGAACAAATGCCTATCATGACACCAGGAACAAATGTCTAAGCACTAGACATATGCGGACACCATGTCATGGTATCCACATGGTGTGCCATGGTGTCCACATGGTGTGCGGACACCGTGCCGGGCACCAAGCATATGGTGTTCGCACATCAGGCATATGGTGTTGAATGGTGTCTGCACACTATGTCTAGTCATGTCGAGCTTCATGCAAGTAGGGAAAAAAATTCCGTGGACACCGTGCCATGGTGTGCCATGGGCATGGCGCAGTCATTGGTGTGCAGACACCAGGAACAAATGTCTGGTATTTTAATTATATTTAATAATTATTCATAACAATGACATTGCTTAGTTGCATTTGTAATCATTTTTAAATTTCAGATCTTCTCTATCGTAGTCTGGTATATGTTAGTTTTTGGGTTGTGGGAATGAGTGGTACAACAAATATCTTATTTTTCTATATTATTTACTGATTTCTTTTGGATGAGAAGAAAATGCGTATATATATCGTGCTTCTAAAGTTTATTATGTTTATGTCTACATATAATTAAATATAACTTTTTGTAGAGTTATTAACCGAGATCTTTTTTCTTTATGGATTTCCTATTATATATAGTTATTAGCCGAGATCTTTTGTCTTTATGGATTTCCCATTACATTGTGTGTTTATTGATTGATATGTCCTTTTGACTTTATCTTCCGTGCTTTGTGAAGTCCTCAATTATATAATTAAGCCAATTATAAGTACTTTGCGCAACATATGTGTAGGAACCTGTCACTTATCTAAATATTGTAATTGAGATTTACCTTTTACATCGGGTAATGTTTCATATTGTTTTGGTGATATCATTTCTCGTGTTTGATATTTGTTCTTTTTTTTAGTTCGAACAGCTTTGTGGAACGGAATATCATCGAGCAGTTATTGAAGATTTCTATCTGAAATAGTTTGGTGTTGTTAATAATTCAAATTTTCAGTTGGAATTTTTTATTTGTTATGTGGTGTTTCTGAGCATGATGAATATGAGAAATATGGGTTTATAGTGGATGATGTGGAGGACGAAAAAGAAGAGGAGGAATTTACTAATAGTGGCGAAGAGAGAAAAGAACTAAAATTACTAAAATCACGAGTTGCCGCACTGTGAAGTGGCTAGAATATCAAGAGCTCTAATCTCTTTTATTTGCTCTATGTTGTCTAACTTGGTGGAGATGGGGGGACTTGGGACACTGGGTTGTAGTGCATTATGGGGTGTAATAGAAGGAAAGGAAATGCAGGGAAAATTGTAAACATGTTATCATATATCTTGACATTATTTTTTGAACAAAGCAAGTCTTTAAAATTGTATATTTCCTCACGAGTATTTAGACGTATTAGATTAGATGAGTGAATTCTCATTACATGTCTATACCTTCTTGGTGGTTTATTAACGGAATTTTCACATTTTTTCAGTTGTATATGTATTGCATCATCCTCAGTTGCAAAATCTTGAATCTTGAAAAGAATATTGACGGATGGAAATGGTGTCTATGAAAAAAGACAAATACAAGTGCTCACTGTAAAAGGAACAAGTTATGTTAGAACACTATACCACCCTACGACCTGATCGGGCAGGTTGATCCCGGATGTTGCCCCTTCGACCATCGCGATCTAACCTGACTAAGTAGATCGATTCCCGTTTTGAAGCTGTAAATCATGTGCACAATAACAATAAAAAAATTATAAAAAAATATATTATCTCCAAACTAATTGTTTTCTATTAAATTTGAAGTTTGCTCAACAAGGTGGTATTCTGATTACCCAGTAAAACTTTAGCAATACAACTTTACCCGATGGGGGCGTTGTCTCCGAACTCCCACAAGGGGCGTTGCCTCCTCGACCCCCGTGACCTGACAGGTCAAGTAGATCCCCTTCGGGGGCGTTGCTCACGAACTCCCACGAGGAGCGCTATCCCCTCAACCCGACTGAACAAGTGGATTTCATTTCGAAGCGACAAACAATTTGCATATCAATAATAAACAAATAAATATATTATAAAAAATATATTATCTCCAAACTAATGGTTTCAACAAAGTGGTATTTCCGATTGCCCGATAAAACTTTAGCAATAAAACTTGACAAAGTCTTATTCTAGAATTAATGATTATGCAGACACTTGAATTATTTTTTCCTCCATTTTTTTAGCTTTAAGATTTTGTCAATATATCAATCTGATAGAAAGACTTATACATAACCATTGGAATATTGAGATCTGATTCTAAAATTTATATTCGAGTAAATTACCTATTTGGTCACTGAACTTTCAACTATGCTTCCATGGATCACTAAACTTTCAAAATCACTCAAATCATCACTGAACTTTACAAACGGTTTCCACAAGGTCACTTAACTTTAAAAATCACCACATTCATCACTGAACTTTGCAAAATGTATCCAGTGGTCACTAATTCAATGATCTCCTAAGAAACCTTTTGTAAAGTTTAATGATCTCGTGGAAACATTTTGCAAAGTTCAGTGAAAGTTCAATGACCCCTTGAAAGCATGGCTGAAAGTTCAGTGACCAAATAGGTAATTCGCTCTTTATATTCCATTGATTCATTTTTTAGACAGGTATATTTAACAATGAAAAAAATGTTATTTATATTATCATTGTTTTGAAAAACTCTAACATAACTTTCTCATCTATTCCTTAATGTTACACTTTGTTAATGATCTTCCAACACTAAGTCATTAACATTTTTTAATACAAAATCCCATCAAGGTATAAATATTGTGATTAGTAAAGTTTATTCATTGTAATAAATTTCTTTATATACTCAATATATTTAATTTGCATTTATTTATTCTATTAGAATTTTGACGTAGAGTTAAAACTGTTGAGACGACTTATCAAGGACGGCTGCACCCTTGTTTCAAAGGAATATGCAATTCTAGATTTCAGCTTTGAAAATGAGTGTACTCGCCAGATAATGCTGCAAAGAAGCATAAAAGAAGGAAGTACAAGTACACATTCACTTGTGCAAATAATGGGTGAGTATTTAAACGATTTACTGTTTACTATAATATTTCATTTTCTACTTACTTTAATTTTATATTTATGATACTAATTTAATCAAACGTAAAACTTTTTCTTCAATCCAAATTGTGCAATTTTTTGCTCAAATATATATAATGCTTCATTTTTGGATACCCAATAGAATCAGTTTCTTCAGACAAGATGACTATATAAAGACGAAACATTGCGATAGACATTTGCTATAATGAATACTTTCTACATCCTCGTTGATCATGCTATTAATGGATAACCATATTTGTGCAAAAAATTGCTGGATGTATCTGTTACACTCATTTGATTCATAATAAAAAAAACACAGCTAAATAGACTCCCACAGTACAGTTACAAGCAGGAAGGTAACATATGAAATTAGTTGTCCTTCATGCTCACATGGCAAATGTCCACCTTTGGAATAGCTTTATGAGCATATATATAATTAAGACTATTAGAGTTTGTAAAACTTTTCCTATTTCTTGCGACACTTGTAATTCACTTCTTTAATGTTTATATTTTTGGTGTTTGATTCGCTCTGTGTTATGGGTGGAAGTCTTAACATCTCGCTTGAAGTCTCAAGCGATTTATTCACATGATAACTAGGGTGAGTCTCTGATGACTTCATCACCTTATTAAAAGCATGCTTAGCTAAGGTTAATAAAGCTTTTTGTGCTAAATAAGCTTAGATATGCTATTTTTGCTAGCCTACTTTTCAAAAAGTTAATGATTTACTTATAGCTAAACTTAAAGTTTAGCAAAAGAAGTCGTAAACAACTTTTTATTAACGATAGCTTCCAAAACTGTTCATTTTATTTACGTTTTACAAGTTTGTTTAAATTCTAATTTAATTATAAGTTGATATTCTTACTTTGTAGCCATATGGCCATCAATCACATGGGCATTCTCATTCTAGAAAAGGAGCGATTTTCAATTACAGGCTAAAACTGTTGAATTAAAGTTTAAACGCAAGAAGACTGATTTTGTAGATACCAAAAAAGTGGAACATAGTCTGAAATATTCGACGAATTTGCTAAAAATATACTTTCTTCTAAGGTTTTCCTTTTTATTTTAATGATGTGTATATTTTCTAATTTGGTCAACTTATATGGGTTGAAAATTCATTTGATAAGATGCATACAGAGTTGGCTATTGTGGTATAAACTAAACTGCACGAGGTACAAAATGTGATGGAGAATGCTAACAGGTGTGTTAATTATTTTTCCTAATGCAATAATGTGCTAAATTGTTGTGGCTCATTCCATATTGTGCGTTCTTCTTTTACTTAATTTTCTAATATTTAATTGTATAATTTTTCAGCTTTTTATTCCTTTTTATTCCTTTTTTCATGTACTTATGTAGAAGAATTGGATTTTATTGAGATCGATATTTCTCTTTTATTTCAATGCTGTTAATCAAATATTTCTTATTCCTGTAAACCAGCAATATTTATGTATGTCAAATATTTCTATTATCATCTACATACACGTGATGTTTTCAATTTTATTTTTTGCGAGTTTCTCTGTGTTGTAATATCAGCTTTTGAAATAATCATTTTGTTAGATGGAGTACTAGCGAAGCAATAATATGTTCCCAAAACTTTTGAATAATCCAATAAATCTTAAACTATTTTTTTTTTTAAAAATAACTACAATTTCTACACTAATAAAAACACAACAAATATAGAATTCGTGCAACGCACGTGTCAACGACTAGTATTTAGAAAAGTGTGGGTGAGTAGTTGTAGTTGGGTGTATAATATGTTTTAATTGAAAAAATAATTATATTCTAATTTTTGAAAAAAGTAATTAGAACATGATTTTTGAAATCGAGCCCTGTTTGGTCTCCATTTTAATGTGATTTTGGGAGAAGATGTATTTTCAAATAATGATTTTTTTTTTTTTAAAGAATGTCTTTATTTAAAAGATTAGTAAAAATTTTGAATTGATGTGTAATATTATTTTATGGAAGAAGTGCGATTGAAAATGAGTTTTGAAAAAAAAATATATTTTGAAAATAATAGAAACCAAACTGGAATTGAAAGTTAAGATACAAGGTTTAAGGTAATTTTCTTATACTTGAACTACTTGTCGAAACAATCGAGCCACTTTGCATAGTTGCATCTTTCTTATAATAAATTTAAATTGTGATACAATTTGAATAACATATTGGATGTAAAAGTGGATTTTCGACTCTTCTTTTCTCCTATCAAATTTGTATAAGAGAATCAATAATTTCTTGATTTCAATGGTTACTCCATGCTCGATTGATATGTTTACTTCAAATTTGTTAGTCCTTCAAATATCTTTGCTTCGACTGATAAACATGTGATGTGTACATTTCTTTAAGAAATGGGATAAGTTTTATCGAGATTATAAAGTTGTTATTAATCTTATCATTAATCATACACAATTTTTAAATATCTTTTATTTACTCCTACATTGATTTTTGGTTGCCACGAAAATTTAATATGTATCCTAGAAAACAACTATAGGAATTTAAGAAATGAAAAAAAAAATAAAAAATAAATAAAGAGTTAAATAGGCACAAAATGTAGATTCTGAGGGGCGAACTAGGCCTGCTCCAAGTCCATTAAATTTACCAGTCAAGTACAATTTTTTTTTTTTTTTTTTTTGTCTTGCTAGCTCCATCCCTGATGTAGATTATATACATGAAACATGAAGTATTTTGATATCTTTTATAAGTACTTTACAAATATTATTTTGAGATGTTGAATCAGTACTATAAAAAAATGACACTTACATGGCATGCTACACACATTTCTATAAATTCGCGTTAAAAAAAAAAAAAAAATTAATTCATGTAAGGCGAGTATTGATTATAAAAGTGAAATGCATGCACGAGGGTTGAATGTGTGAAATGCCCATGAAGATGAAAATTAAATAGCGTACATGAACGCGAATGATAATTAATTTAGAATTGAAATTAATGATACTGTAATATATAGACGAAGATGAACGTTACTTGAGATGCATGAATGTGAATAAATGAATATCAAATAATTTAGAAATAGTATACATACATGAACCATGCATGTTAACAAAATTGATATTTTTAAACATTGGTGCTTACCTTAAGTATTATGTCATGTTATGTCACACGAGTGATTAGCATAAGCTAAGTATCGATACTTAGGAGATTAGTCACGTGCATGTTAATTTATATACAATTTATTCTCCAATCAAGTGAATCAAATTTTTTAAATGTATATAATGATGACAATTAATACCCGTGAATTATCAAGGATAATATTTAAGTTGCGAAAAATGAAAACATTGTAATAATATAAATATATCAGAGAGAAAATTGCTCAAAAAATTATTCTCACTTCACGTGACATTTAAAATATATTAAAATCAATTAATATATATTTCACTTAATTTATTATTTGAATTGTAAATATGGATTATAGATTATCCAAAGTTGCTCTTAAAACATAAGAGAAAAATAAAATATTTATATTTTTGGAAAGTGAAATCTTTAGAAGTAGCTTCTATTTTTTTTAGTAATGTTATTCATCTTCAATGGGGATGCAAACACAATTTAGGTGAATCTAAATGATAGTAGGTTAAATGAAAGGTGAAATTAAGTGACTTATTTAATTTCACCTATCATTTAATGTCATATTAACGCCACTTAGACTGTGTTTGTAATAGCATTACTTTTTTTTTTTTTTTTTTTTTT
>CAIGRR010095978.1:0-18172 GCA_903798365.1 Fraxinus sp. 1973-6204 | reverse complement strand
CTGCTCTTCAATGGTACTATGGAGAGAGAGTCGAAATTGGGGCATCGGCTGGAACGAGGGAAAATGGGGACTAACGCGATTACAGTGTTTTCTTTCTATTTTCTTTTTTTTTTTCTTATTAATTTGTTATTTCCACGTCAGATTGTAACCAATGGTTGTCAAGAACCGTATGTGTAGCGCGATAGTCTTTACAATTTCCTCTTGGCTCGAACAAGCGCTCAAATAGTTTCTTGTACGGGCTTAAAGAAAAAATCGAAATCTCCACTGGTACACTGTACACGCCAGCCTACACCAAACCAGAGCCACAAACATAAAACACAGCGGCGGTGAACGCCCACACACGCCCGCACTCTAGGTGAAGATTTGCTCACGCTATATGACCCCTTAATGACCACCGTTCAATATTTCACTCCATAAATCAATCCCATAGCAGACTACTATCTGAACCATCGGAAATGCCCTTGACAATGGCGTCAGCATCATCATTGATGCCTGTTCTTTGCTCCGTGCAAACCACTCCAAGATTTAGGAAAACCCATCAAAATAATATTAACAAAAACAATAGTAGTGCTGGGAAGCAAAAATTGAGCAATAATGGCGGTCCGGTAGAAAACTTAGTGGAGGTTGTACAAAAGGATGTTCTATTTTTAAGAACTGGGATAAACAAGGGCTTGCAATGGGCCAATAAAGCGTTTCGCATTCCCCAGTTCACTAAATCGGTCGAGGACTTGGTGTGGCTGCGAAATGTGGAGGACCCACAAGCTTCGTTTCTCCAGTTTCCCTCTTGGCCTCAGCCTTATTATCCAGGTAGGTAGAATTACCTTCTGTTTTTCAAGTCGTTATTTTACTTATTTTTGATTAGTTGATTAATTGGACTCATATGTCTATCGAATGAATTTCTGTGGAGTGGCTATATAAAGAATATATTTCTCAATTGAATTTATTTATGTTTGAACTAGGACTGGATAAAATTTTAGCACATGCTTGCGGTATTAAATGCATTTCTTTCACTTCAGAAAGTGTACATATTTCAAATTCGGTATGTGTACTAGAGTTGATGATGATAGAGAATTAGTACAGAGGTTGCGTTGCTGTAATTTTGATTTGTTGTGCTGTTATTGTTGGAGGCTACTCAGGCTAGATGCACTGTATTTGTGGTTGCTTATATTTATTAAATCCAAAGGGATACCAGCATAGCAAGTTTGTAGTTGATTCTTGTTTACTTGAGAACTTCACTTTAAGTTAATGATTTCTAATAGATGATATAGTAGAACTTTTATGAACCAACTTCATCTCCATGATCCAGATGTGCATGTTTTTACACAGAAGTTCGTTTGGTTCTGGAAGTAATTTTTTTTAGCATTAATTATAGAGAGGAACTTTTTTTTGTCAGTATTTGGTTAATGACAATCTTATAATAAAAACTCGTAGATAATTAGACTAGTCATTATTTATTGAGTAATATTGAAGATTCATCGACTCGTGATAAGTATAATATAGATTCTCATTTGAGATAGAAGTCATGATGTGAAAACTTACAAAGAAAGCTAATATGAAATAAGAAATACAATTAGCTTTTTAAGTTAATCTTTATGTCTTCTTTTAAGAAAATCAAAGTGTAAGTGATTTTGAATGATATGTTGGTCAAATATTTCATCATGATGCAATAAAATTGTTGAGAAAATGTGTAGTAGTGTATTGCGAGCTATTAGTCCACTAAAGAACGTACGATTTATTTAGCTATGCTTTATCTTTCACTATTGATGCAATAAATTACGAATACTTTATTGAATTGAGTAATAAATAATTATTATGGTTCAATAATCTTTAGAAATGCCTCTAAGAGGAAACAAAAGATAACAAGAAGAAATTAATTGTCCATCAAATTTCATTAAGATATGTTGAAGACTGAATTTTTAAATGGCATTAAATTAAGACACATCGTAAGGTAAGAGAAATTTTTTACTACTAGTGATAACCCGGCAGTTTCCCCTTAATTTTTGGTTTGACAAAATAAGATTTCATTTAAGGAAACAGGAAGGACTGCAACGACATAGTCCCAGGAGTATGTACCCATAAAAGAAATGATCTATCGACATTATCCTGTTCTGTAAAAATTTGGCTTCAATGTTCTGAAAAAAGCATTGTGGGAACTTTAGATACACAAATACTGTTTCTGCATGGACTTAATATATGATGTATCTGCCTTATTGTACCATAACTAGCAAAATTATTGGCGAAACTAATGCTCACTTGTATTTTTCATACGCGGAATAAAATACTTACACCTATTCTTTATCTGGACCGAAACTTCAGCTAAAAAAAGAGGGAACAAGCCTGCCTTCTGTGTCAAAGGGATATGGATGCAAAAAAAGAGAAGAAGAAGTAGTTATGTTGAGATTCTATATTCGTTTATCAAATAATTATTTTCTTCCAAACTTGAGTGGAAAGTATATGCTAGGAACTTGTCGCATGGATATATAAATTACCCGTGTATGTAATATATTGTCAGAACTGCTTGTGTGTGTAAGACTAATAATGATCTTGAATTTTGCATTTCCTTATGTAACGTTAAGGCACTGAAGGATTATGGTGATGATGAGATTACTTTTAGGATGAGTTGGAATTAGAAAAATACAAGTGAGATTGTGTAAAGAATTGTTTTAAAAGAAAAGCAATATCATTATTGGGAACAATGATCCGTGAAATTCCGAGACCGCTTGGAAAGCATTAAACATGGTACAATTAATTGGTTATTTAGCCTCTGTTTGAGCCACATTATTTTTTCATTCTCATTTTTCTACTCATTTTTAACCACACTTCTTCAATAAATAATATTTTCCATCACATCAACTTTTTCTCTTTTTCAACCACATTCTCCATCACATCAAACAAAAAAAATGCATTCTTGTGGAAAGAATGTGGCTCAAATGGGGGCTTTGTTTCATATTTAGATTCTTAGGGTGGTAGCGGTTATGAGTTTGTTTAATGTATCGGTTTTGGATGAGCAGTCTAGTTTTGGGTGGTCTTTAGTAGTGATTTTTTAAAAATAATCCAATAATGCTTGGGAGTTTATTATTCGGCGGTTATGAAATTTTTTTGAATGAATAAAATTACACACGTGCCCGTTAATGGAATTTTCAATTTATAATTTCATGCATGATTTTCTTTACTCTTAAGCGATATTTTACTTGTAACTTGTGATTCCTTTTTATGGGTGTGTTTGAGCCACATTATTTTGGAAGAATGTATTCTGGAGTAGTAGATTGATGGAGAACGTGTGGTTGAAAAAGAAGGAAAAGTTATTGATGTGATGGAAAATATTATTTTATTGAAGAATGTGCGGTTAAAAATGAGTAGAAGAATGAGAATGAAAANCCCCGTTTGATGCACATTATTTCCAAAAGAATGCATTTTTTGGTTGATGTGATGGTGAATATGTGGTTGAAAAAGAAGGAAAAGTTATTGATGTGATGAAAAATATTATTTTATTGAAGAATGTGCGGTTAAAAATGAGTAGAAGAATGAGAATGAAAATTTTAATGTGTATCAAACAGGGCCTAATATATAAGTTAATTTTTAACTAAATAAGTGAATTATTGACTTATAATTAAAATTTTATAAGTAATTTTTACTTATAAATAAATTTTACGGTTATAAGCTAATTTTGAACTTATAAACAATTTTTTAAACACAAGTGAATTTTGGGTAATATTTAAACCACAAAAAACAAGTAGTCTAAATAACTAGCAAGTTCTAATTTTTCCAACCTCTTATAAAGGTGCCACCCAAAAAAGGGTCAAAACAGGTGGAAAAAACTCCCAAGCAGGACCTTAATGGCTTTTGGGAAACCAACTATTGTAATTGGCTGAATGGGTGAAAAAATGTGAAATTTTATGCATCCTTTGCATCAATGTTGGCAAGGATGTGGTATTTGTATGTTCATTCTTTATGTCTAAAATGCTTGTACTTCTATACTAGTTATGGAATGTGGATCTTTCTAAAATATTTTGTAGAATATGCCTTCTTTTACAGTCAATTTGTTAAATCACTTGATCTAGAAGCACAAGCTATTAGAGAGGGGTGTATCATTTAAGTGGTTCATTTCTTCCCTACAAAGCCTAACACGTTCACAATTTTGTCAAATGGGTGGAGGTAAGGCTTAAATCAGGCCATTTACTTGCTCTAGTACCTTGTTGAACCCACTTGATTTAAAAGATTAGATCATTTGAGAGGCTACATGTACATGATTTATATATTATCTTCAACAAACCGATATCTGAACCGGACCTGTTTTCTTTTCTCTTCTTTTGACAGAACTTTCTGGCATTGATTTGTTTCTGGCTGATCTCAAAGCCTTGGAGGTGTATGCTAGCTACTTATACTATCTTGCCAAGATGTGGACGAAGCCACTACCTGAAATCTATGACCCACAGAATGTCACCGACTATTTTAGCTTAAGGCCTCATGTAGTGACCCTTCGACTTCTTGAGGTAATCAACAATATTTTGACATTCTGCAAATTTTTGATTATCCCCTTAAATGTTGAATTTCAGGCAGCAACCTCTTTTCTAAATTAAATTATCTTCTGGCAAATTTCATGATTCTAATTTTTACAAAGTCAATATTGGATTGAATCTCCAGCAGAGTTGATAAAAGGGATCTTAAGTGCAAAATGCGGCAAGGTGTGTCCTTGCTGGCTGCCACTTTTAAGGTGTTGAAGTGAAAAAATGCTCAAGGTGATAAAACAAAAAAAGAAGGATCTCTAAAACAAGCAGCTTTATCAATTTTTTGGACTGTTTTGGCCATTTCTAACAAGAACTACTGTTTTTTTTAAAGATTTATGGATGATCAAATGTTATCCTAATCCAAAATGAGTGCAGTGCTGATTTTGCTCAAATTTGTGGTAAATCTGACATGTTATTGTTTAAATTACTTGAAATTGCAGCAACTCTGCATATTTCTAATATATTATACATACATGGAAAACTTTAATTAGAATCAGTGTTCACATTGCTTAGATGGAATGCATGTGGTGCTTGTTTGCTTTGTTCCCAAGATTCCTAGGTTTTTCAGTGCACTTTGTTCATTTATAATTATGCTCTTCAAAACCTATTAACAATTCACATCTCGAAGAAAATATTTGGGTGAAGCTTAAGGTTGTTTATGTTCTTGTACAACTGATGAGATAATCTCTGCTAATTCAGTTTTGTTCAAAAATACTAACCCTTGACCCTTTTGAACAATGGGAGTCTGCTTAATAACTTCTTTTAGCATCCAGGATTATCATTTTGTCCTCTGTAGTTTCACCTTTCATTCCCCTTACACTGGATAAAATTTGGTCTAGAGAATGATGTAACATGTTGACTTTCATTATGCTGGACTATGTGTTGTCACAATTGTATACAACATAGGTATGAACATTTATATTTAGCCCCTACTTGGTTTAGCTGAAAATAAGATTTTTTGTAGACTTTGATAGAAGATGAAATGTGTGGTTGAACTTGAGTTATTGCCTAACTCCTTTGAGTGACTTTAGCATCGACTTTGTTTTGGCGTTATCTCAACTGAATTATACTCCTCGCGTTGCCACGTTATTTCCAAGGCCATTGTTCGATTATTTACTTTTTCTATCGACATTTTGTTGTTGCTTACTAATTAATTCTCTATTCTAATAGCTCTAACCTCTATTGTCCCTTTCCTAATTTTCACGTTGAGATAAAATCAAAATTTATTTGAATAACGAAAGTTATGAGTTTTCTTTTTGATATAAAATTTAGCCATCGATGCTTTCAAAGTGATCTTTATGAATTTTTACGTGTTAGTTTGGCAAGATTTTTGAAATATGTAAAGAAAAAGTCTTTGGATTACTTACTTGAAAATAATTTATTTGACTAACCACCACACTTAAATGAATGTAATGTTTTCAATATAGTCCTTGTTGGAGCACATTCGAGCCACCAATGTTCTACACTTTGGCTGCGAAGTTGTAGTTATCTTGTTTGAATTGAGTTCTCTCAATCCAAGAAAAATGATGGGGATCCTAAAAGATATATTATTTGGAAGACTTTCCAAATTTTATACGTAATTAGGGTTCTAGATTCTCTAATATTTTAATAGTTGTATTTTACCAAAATTAGATGGATTCTCTTGTATGTTGTTAGATTCTCTAAATTTTTATTAGATATTTCTTACTTGAATAGGTTTTTGACACTAAATAAAGGGACTTGTGCATCTTAATACATACAACTTTGATATGAAATAAGGTTGATATTCTCATCCTAAATTCTCTTTATTGTCTCCCTCTTATTGCCTCTTTCTCCTGTCTCTTCCTCTTTCTTCCTCAATCTTGTTCTTTTTTATTATATTCATCGTCAGTATATCTTCCCAACTAATCACAAAGCATTTTTTTCCCGAAAGAAAGCTATCTTTTTTATCAAATTGTTTACAGTTCCTTTTAATAATCCAAATTTACACAGTACCGAACCTAACAAACAAAATACATATCAGTTGTGTGCAGTACACATCAATAAATCTCAACATTTAATTGCTCAAGTTCATCAATTTCAAGTGCGGAGGGGCGAAGACAGATGGCCAAGGTGAAACAGCAAGTGAAAGAGTGAGCCTGGGGACACTGGATAACTGGAAATGGCGTGTGGGTTGGGAGGGGGGATTGGAGCCTGGGGTTTCAAACTTTGGATTTTCGAATATGGAATTAATTAGGGATTGGGGAAAGTAGAAGGGGGAAGGGGGAGGGGGCCTGCTTGGAACTTAATCCTCTTTTTTAGACACATTTAAGAGAAACTGAAATGCTATTAAAAAAAAAAAAAATCCCAAACAATTTTTCTGGAGGTAAAGCTTTAGGACCTGTCTTGTTATTTTTTTTTCTTTTTGTTTTTGCCTGTGAGTTAAAACTGGAAATTTTTGGCCGACATGAGATGGTAAAGTAAACAATTTTTTCTAGAAATCTACTGTAACCTATGATGCTCGGACTCGGGTACGGATACGTATTTAAGTATCGATCTTTATTTTCTAAAATATTGGATACGGGGATATGCTTAAAAAGAGTCCAAATTTTGGATACAGGTACGTGGATATGTTTTTCAAATTTCAATTTTTTTTACTAACCTAAGATGTCATTTAAATAGTCCAAAATCAATTGTTCATGAAAAAATAAATGAATATTAAATAAGGCGTTAAGACGAATAAAATATAATTTTGAGGTTTAGTTTTCAATTACGAAAAGTTAATTACTAAATGTTTTATAAAATAGAAAATGAGGGACTTGATTGCAATTTGAACTTAATGGAACACTAAGTAACACTATATGAAACCTATTTTTATTTTATACAAAGAAAATCATAAACCATTGATACAGAGAGAGAAAGAAGGAAAAAAAAATGGGAGAAGAAAAAGTAGGGAAGACTTAGCGTCACCGCCTTCCTCCACCATCTTCATGGCAGCGTTAGGTTTTTAGAGAGCAGAAATGGGAAATAAGAAAAGGGAAAGGGGAAAAAAAAGAAAGAAAGAAGCAAAAACGGTGAAATGTTTGGTTGAAATTTGGAGGATCCGACACATATTCCATACCCATAATCGTGTCGTGTCGACACGAGTACTTCGTCCATTTCAAAGAGTCTGAGTATCATAGACTGTAATAGAAGAGGAAAAATAAAATGGAACATATAATAAAATGAATTAGATGATGTATTCACAGCTGAGTTAATTTGGAGATGAATCCTTCGACCGATGTTTTCTTGTCCAGGGCACAAGCATCAAGAAGCAATTTGGCTAGAGCAAAAACTTTTGGGCTTCTCACCTCAGTTCTTTTTTATTTTCCCCTTTTCCTCTTAAGTTCAGAATTTTGTGATGCTTAATTAGATTCTTGACTACTATATTGATAATTTCAGTTCTTGAGCATAGAGTGTCTGATATATGGGTTTGGAATATATAAAACTGTATTGCTCAAGCTCGAGCTCGAATTTTGAGTGTTTTGGATTTTTTTGGCTGAGCACTTAAATAAAATTCAAATTTTCTTCTCTGTGTTTCTTCTCTCATGTACTTGTTTCAGCTGTGTGCCATAGCTGCTATTTTTGCAAAATAAAATAATCAGCATCGGTTCCCACACAACACATTTCACTCTGTGCAGATTGCCAGATCATAAGCCTTCTCGTGGACTATATGGAATGTTCTTTCTCGATGGCATTCAAACAGAGCATAATTGGCATGTTATTTAGTTCCACGTTGAAGGTGTCTTGAATAAGTTTGTCTACTTCTTGGCATAAGATATTCATTTGATGTCAGCACATGTTCATGCTTTTTGTCATGTTTCAATATTATGGTTGAAATTTTTTAGACATTTTTCCATCGATTAATAATCAATAGGAGAGAGCTGTCAAGGGTTGCATTCTTATTTGCTTGTATCTTGTGGTAGGTCTTTGCTGCATTTGTTTCTGCTGCAATCAAATTCCGGATCTCAAGCATCCTCTCCGCTACAGATAAGGATGCTGATGAAAACATTCTCAAGTACAATTTTGGGGCAGTATTAAAAGAAACAATGCTAAACTTAGGCCCCACTTTTATTAAAGGTAAGTAATACTGTTTGTAATGACTAATGACGTGTAATACAATTCAGGAAAACACAATAACTGGAGAGATTGTTCTGTTATATGTAGTTTATTTGAATTATTTCTCTGTATTATCATTATATGTAGATGTTTTGAATTGTTCCTCAGTATTATCATCTTAGTCATCACCAACTTTCTTTATGTTTGCGTTTGATCCCATGCAGTTGGTCAGTCCCTTTCCACTAGGCCAGATATAATTGGTTCTGAAATTTCTAAGGTAAGATGTATTTGCATATCTTTGTTTCATTTTACATTGAATTGCTCCTTGATTATCAAGCCATATATAGATATTGAGATGGACTGTAGTCTTGTCACTAATGGATACAAAATGTACAAACTTAAGACTTTTGGCTTAAACATGGATTCTAGGTTTCGATATTTGAGATCTGCAGTTCTCCAGAACTTCCAGTACTGCAAAGTTGAACTTGTGATCATTTGTTTTCCCTCATTATTGCCTCGATCTTGATGTGTCATCATCCATCATTTGTAATTAATGGACCACAAATTAAGCATCGCCAATGTTAACCATTTTGCCCAAGCAAAATAGAGTTATCACCTATGAGTCCATTGATGAAAGATTTAACCCCTCTCCCCCACTCACCACCATATAAAAGGCAGGCACACAGAAATATTCTCCCTTACAAAAAGGCATGTACACGGAGAACTCAAGGTCATATATAAGCAAGAACAGAAAGTAAAGTTACTAGGTAGTTAGTGTACACAAGCCTATCATGACCTGCATTTGAATAACACCATTGGAGTAAAGTTTATTTATGTAGACTTTCGTAATCTTACTAGACTAATTAAAGTTCTTGGAGAAGTATAATCCAGATATATCTGAAGTTACAAGTGTACTAATGAGAGTTCTGTCTTATGTATGCGGCATGCAGAAATGCATTGAAAAAGGCTACATACCTCAATTGTTGGAAGTTAAAGTGTGCACTTCAATTCTAGGGCACAGTTTTATATTAAACTGAAGCAATCCTATTTATGAAGCTATTAGTCATCTTATTCTGCTAAATTGTGTAGGTGATTGTTTATCCTTTGTGGTTAATAGACTAGATGCAATGCATGAATCATATTTTATTTTTCATTTTCTGGTTTAAGTGATGATTGCAGGCTTTATCTGAGCTGCATGATCAAGTCCCTCCTTTTCCAAGGACTGAGGCCATGAAGATTTTCGAGGAAGAATTTGGTTCTCCTGTGGAGAAATTCTTCAGCTATATCTCTGAGGAACCTGTAGCTGCAGCTTCATTTGGGCAGGTGTGAAATTTTTCCGTCTGATGTAATAGGCTCTAGAATGTATCCAACATATGATAAGTCAAAATTGGATTCTGCAGAAGAGGAAAATATGAAAATTAAATAGACATAAGATGTCACTGTTATTAACTGTGTAAGTCTCGTCACAAATCTGCTGATGTATTTTGTTGACATGCTTAATAGGTATACAAGGGAAGCACATGTGATGGATTTGATGTTGCTGTGAAAGTCCAGCGTCCTAACTTACATCATGTAGTTGTTCGAGATATTTATATTCTTCGGATTGGGGTTTGTCTGAAACTCTACTATGTATAGTCTGTCCTTCGAATAGGCAGAGTGCTAAACTTCAAGGAAATTGTTTCAGCTGGGAATACTGCAAAAAATTTTAAAAAGAAAAAGTGACCTTCGATTGTATGCTGATGAACTTGGAAAGGGATTAGTCGGGGAGTTAGATTACAACTTGGAGGCTGCCAATGCCATAGAATTCATGGTAATTTTTATGTTCTAAACTTTAATTATTTTTCCATTGACCATCATGCATCAACTCCCCTTCCCCAATGCTCTCTCTCTCTCCCTCTCTCAATTCCAAGTATATGTTTATGGAGATTCAGATAAATAGGACAGAAAGAGAATTTCCCTGTATTCATATTGAACCAGAAATCAGTCTGAATTTTAATCCTGGGTTAAATTTTGAACTGCAATACTTTAAAACAAGTGCAAGAAAAAATTGCCATTCACAAAAACTTTGGTTCCTCAATTGCTCGACACGATCATCATTCTGACTAAGCAAAACACCCGACAATCATCCTTTGGCTCATTTCATATATATCTGATTTGTTTTTACTTTTCTGTTGAGAAAACACCATATGGTGCTAAATGTTCCAGACTTCCATCCTTTATTTTTATCAACGTCACAATGATGATTACTGTGCATGAAATTGAACACGAGTAGGGTTTGTGTAGTTATCTGAGTTACAAGCACTCAATTCTTCGCTTTCCTGTCTGGTAGAGAAAAATTAAGTCCTTGAATGTAATTTGACCTTTGTTTTTTCACTTTCTGGTGATCAATAGTGGAGTAAGTACTAAAAGTGGTTGCATTGATCCCTTGTGGTACAGCTACATTCTATGAAAATTTGGATAAAATCTTGCTCCCTGGTTTCAAATGTATCACACGGATGGAAAATAATTTGCAATTTGGTTGTGTAGTTAATATTTAACGAGATTTACCTATATATAATTGAGATATCCGCATAGTGCATCTGATGGAAGTATGTAACAAGGGTCGATATGGTTTTATCAACGTAAGCTGTTTCTTCAATAGACATGAATTTTTGTCTTTCGGGTGATGATGCATGAGTGCAGATCTTACGTATTTTTGGGTCACGTTTGGCATGACTTTTGCTTTATGTAGAAGAGCTTTTGTATGAAGTTACCTTAATTTTTGCTTAAAAGCTAATTTTTAATAGTACTTCCAATTCCATAGGTGCTTTTAGAGAAAGTCACACTGGACCAACTTCCTCTAAAAACTCTTTAACTAGAAGAAACACTTTAATAAAATTAATCAAACGGGTCCAAAAGTTGCTTTTTGGTATTAAAAGCTCCTTTTGACTTTTTAAAAGCCATGCCAAATGGCCCTTAGTTCGCTCTAATAAATGCAATTCCTTTGACAAGCATATATTCATTCATCTGCAGGAAGTTCATTCTTGCTTTCCATTTATTTGTGCTCCAAAAGTATTTCGACATTTGAGTAAAAAGAGAGTTCTGACTATGGAGTGGATGGTTGGTGACAGTCCAAGCGACTTGCTATTAAAATCTTCTGAGGAGTCTAAAGCAAAGCTTCTTGATTTGGTATGTAGAATATATCAATTTGACCTTATACTACTGCATTTTAAATAAAATGTGAGAATATATTGCATGTCTAATCAAGATGTTATTTAAGTGCTTGAATCTATATTTGGTCATTAACATTTTCACTCGAAACATCTATCCATTATCTTTCATGCTTTGGGTAAAATTGTAAACTAGAAGCAATAAGACCACAGGTACACCACACATTTATGCAAAAGTGACGTGAGAGTGGAACTCAAAATATTTCTCACAACATATCCTAGAGTTATAATGTCTTGCAACATCTTGGCAGTTCTTAGTAATAAAACAAGCCTATGTTAGAAGGATATGGAAATGAACCGATTTTGTTTCCTTCTGTGTCTCTTTTTTAGAGCAACTGATACATGAATTGTCTGACTTCATAAAATTATCATATTTTGTCCTATGCTGTTCCTATTACCTAGTGCAAACATTGCTAAACTGAAGGTTGAGGACCAAGCCACAAGATTTGCATTACTTGAGGACCAAAAGCGCCGTGTTATTTAACTTTAGAAGATTGGTAATAATTGGAAGTCAAGGGTCTGCTATAACAAAGGGAAAGAGTGATATATTTGGAGTGGGCATGTCACAAATGTTAGAGAAGGGATCGTGCCCAGATCACTAATGGTGGATGTAATTTAGGTGGAGACGTTTGTCGGACAAATTATTGTAACATGCAAATTTATATTTATGTGATTCGCTATTAACAAATATTGGAAATAGAAGCATTCTGGAACAAGCTAGTCCAATGATATATGTTTGAAAAACAATTTCGTTGCACTCTACGCATTAATTCTTCTGCCTCAACTACTCTAGGTTAAAAAAGGAGTGCAAGCATCGTTGGTTCAACTCCTTGAGACTGGCCTATTGCATGCTGATCCTCATCCTGGAAATTTACGTTATACACCATCTGGACAAATAGGGTAAAACTCACTTTTGTTATTTCTTCTATTGATTAAAGCTAGCAGATCCTGCTGTGATCCTTGACTACAGTTTGCAAATTAAAATTTGATAGTTTGACATGAATATCTGACAATATATGGTTCATGTTCATCTCTCTATTGTTGTAGGTTTCTTGATTTTGGTTTGATTTGTCGGATGGAAAAAAAGCATCAGTTTGCCATGCTTGCTTCCATTGTGCACATAGTAAATGGAGATTGGGCATCCCTTGTGAATGATCTGACTGAAATGGACGTTGTAAGACCTGGGACTAACATCCGACTTGTCACCATGGTAGCATCCTTGTCTCGTACTATTTATCCTAGCTAAAGTCTTTTTCTTCTGTTGTGACTTTGATTTGGACAGATAAGCAGATCCAGGCATTTAGTTAATTGCTAGGAATGTGATTGTTAAATGTAATGGTTATCTTCTGATATTGCTTGCGTAACTGACATTTCATTGAAATTATTCAGGACCTGGAAGATGCTTTGGGCGAAGTGGAATTTAACAATGGAATCCCTGACATCAAGTTTAGTAAAGTGAGAATCATATTATTACTTTTTATCTATGAATCGTTGTAGCTCTGGGGCAATCTATTGATTCAGTCATTCAGATAGTTCAACTTCATAACCATGAAGTATCATTCTTTATTTGATTGTTGAATGATGTCCTCAACGCTTACGGTTTGAGCCCCATTTTTTTGAAAAAAAATAGATTTTTTTTATAGTGATTTTTAGAGATTGTGTGGTTAAAGAGGGAAAAATTTTAGGTTTGCGTGTAAAAATATTTTATTGGGAGAATGTATGGGTTGAAAATGAGTTTGGAAAAAAACGAGTTTTTAAAGATTGGAGCTCAAAAAGGGGCTTCAACAAATCTATTTTATGTGTGATTTGTTTTTGGACTAAACACATGGCTGGTTGTTGAATGCCATGTGTGAAACAGAGTTGAGCAATGAAACCAGAGAGCTGCATCTAATGACTGAATATGCAAGACTTGCTAATTTTATTTCTTTGAATAGCTGGCTGATTGTCAAAATACTTCTTGTGAAGGTTCTGGGTAAAATATGGTCTGTTGCAATTAAATACCATTTCCGTATGCCACCATACTATACCCTAGTATTGCGGTCTCTCGCGTCTCTAGAAGGTAAATCCTCATGCCATTCTCTACATTGAAAGAACTATCCTTATGTACTGCTTCACAGATCTTGCCGTTCACTGTCTGCATGGATGCATCCCTTTTCTTTTCTATTATGTATATTATTTATTAGGTCTTGGAAGATGACAATGTTATTAATGCTTACATGTCCACAAAACATAAAATGAATCTCATATGAACACTAAACTTTGGACAGTTACATAAATAACATGCCTTGTTGAGCTCATTAGTTGTCTCTTTTTTGGTTGACTTATATGGATACCTTATAATGTTTTCTTTCGATAGAACTTCTTGCCAATTAATCCGAGAGTTCACTATCTGTGGAATTGGTCAATTTGGAGGCTATATGATAATGTGGCATGTGGGTTTCTAAAGCACGCAATAAATAGAGGTTCTAATTAGCTTTCGAAACAATGAAATTCCTCAACCAGTTGGTAGCACATGGTTATCTGAATCCAATTTTATAAATTAATCTAGGAACGCTAAATACAACAATCAGAAGCATGCGATATGATATTATGATTAATGTTCTCCTAAAGTGCAACAGGCAGGTGTAGAAAATTTAACTAGTGAAAGATTACTTTGTACATTATTGGTTAGGACTAGATATGGTCCGGTTTGGTTCTAAAGAGAACCGAACTGAATCGAACCCGAATTCTCTTTAGAATCGAACCGAACTCTAATTTTCGGGTATTTAGTAAATGGAACCGTAGGGACCAAATTTAATTATGGAACAGTTTAGGTTTGGTTCCATTCAATTTGATTCCCGGGTTCTGTACAATAATTAATTTTTTTTTATATTTACAATAACGCTACATTAATCCGACTATGACATATTCAATCTTAACTCTTACAAAATAATGTAGTCAAATCTCGTAATATCTTTTGCGCCTCCTTTTTGTTGAATTCTATATAGAATTGACCGTTAAAATCACATGAAGAGGAAGGTAGCAAGTTCATAATAATAGAATGACGTAATTGACACTACAATAGAATAAGAGATTTTGATAAAACTTAGGTTAATTTGATTAAGTTGGGTTTGATTGAAAATTAGAAATAGTAAAATCTTATTTTGTGTTTGGACTAAATTAATTAGTTAGCAAATTTATTTAGAAAAAAACAAAATAATTTGACTTATTTATGATAAAAAATTAAAAAATTTAGGGAGATTCGATTTTTATTCGGTTTTTGGTTTAGAAACGAAGCAAATCTGTCTGTTCTCTATTCAGATACCCGTTCGAGTATTTAACATAAGAAAAACCGTTCGGTTCGATTCGGATCCGGTTCGGTTCAAGAGTTTTGTTCAGCATAAAGACAAGATTTTAAATGACGTGTCTCGTGTCTAACAACTTAAGTTTTTAAATGGATGTGATTAACATGATATCAAAGCCATTCAAGTATCACCGCTCCCTATTTATGAAAATCGAGCCCGAGTTGGCCCATCAATAAAACGTGAATCTGGTGTGCGTGTGAAAGAGCTTGCTGAAAACTAAATTTAATTGAATCTATGCATACCGTGTTAAACCTTAAGCTTTCTGCTTTTAGATGAGAGGGTTAACAACATTGTTGATGATTATACTTGTATTTATTAATGTGTCTCCTCTCTAATATCTTAAGTTTTATAGCGTTTAACATGGTATCAAAGCCGGTTTGAAAAAATCTTCCCACGTGAGCAATGTCTTGTGATTGAGTTGATTCTTCTTAGGGATTTATGATAAACAATGCTGATAGTTAAAACTAATATTTTTTTGTTTCATAAGAAAATTCTAAATATAGTCTTGCAATTCTTCATTCTAGAAAAATAGATGCCTTGACTGAACAACTTATACCTGCTTCTTTTTTACTTTATTGTTCCTTGTCCATATCACATTCTGATTGCCCACTGTGAACACTTATCAGATTCCTTCAAATATTTCTCAGGATTGGCAGTAGCTGCAGATCCAACTTTTAAGACGTTTAAAGCTGCTTACCCTTTTGTTGTTCAGAAGCTTCTCGTTGACAACTCTGCTGCTTCAAGGAGAATTTTGCATTCGGTGGTTACTCTTTAGATGACAGATTATTTTACCATATCATGATGTCTTTGCTCTTAGTTATCTCGTTAACCTTTACCTGACTTACTCTTTCCTTTTCTCCTATTCTGTCAGTAATATGGGATAATGGCATTGAGATTTTGGGTGATGTTCCACAATAATTTTTACTTTTGAACTGGCATGTGTTGCAACTGTCACTTGGTTTTTTACTAAGTTGCTTATAAGCTTGTAGCTTGGACATAATCTAGGAATGATTTCAATACCTAATGCCTATATCATGATGAGGCCAATTTCTAACTCTTTCATTACTCTTTTGTGTCTTTCTTTTGCTCGTGTTTTTAGGGAAGTTATTTCTATAGTTGTCTTTATTTTTGTAAACATATTCTGTACGATACTATCTCATCACAACCTGATTTTTTGGCTGTCAACCTCTCAAGGTTCTCAGAAAGATACTATTAATATTATGGGAATTCGGAGTTGATTCTTTTATTTTTTCACGTGTTCTATCAGGTTGTGTTGAACAGAAGGAAAGAGTTCCAGTTGCAAAAGCTTTGCCTTTTCTTAAGAATTGGAGCAACTTGGTATGTTACTACTATCTTTTCCTCTTAAACTGTGTTTGGAGCCAAAATTTTCTTTAGAGTTGGAGCAGCTTGCCATGCTACTGCTTTTTTTCTTCTTAAATTTTGGGTTTGGAGCAATTGCATTTTTATGCTTCACTGTTGGCAATTTCCCATAAGAATTGGATCATAATTTTCTGTGTCCCTTTTTCTGTTCCTCAAAAAAAGTGACTTGTTTATTTGGTGATTGGTGATTGTTTTTTTTCCCGCAGTGCTTTTATCTAGAATTAATTCTAGTGTCTGATTTCTAGGGAAGGGTTGCGTTCGTTGATACCATCAGATGCTCAGGCTTCATTTGATCAGCCTGCAAATGCAGTTCCCCGTGGAGTTGATATTGCAAACCTGGTTTTGAAACTACTACCATCTAAAAATGGCACTGTCTTGAGAAGACTTTTAATGACTGCAGTGAGTTCTTTTCAGCTTACATTAGTAACCAAGTTGCCTATGTCAACTGAATACATAACTGTTGCCTGTTTGGGTCTCTAGTTGCATGGTTAGTTTTTCTATTTACTTCATGGTAATGGTAATGATGTTAGCATTAAGCCAAAACCTACTAAGGATAATTTTCTTAACTTAAGAGCTTGGTTGGACAATTTATTTATTGGATATTTTACTGTTACCATTTTATTTTATTTTTGTCTGATAATTTATGGGTATTCAGGAAATTCGTAGGATGGTTGACCCTGATAAGTGAAAACCATCTCTCCTTGGTTTTGTTCTATCTGTCAATTGGAAGTTTCACCGAGTGCACATCTGAATATGTATATGTAATTTTCTTAAATGCATATGTAATAAAGTTCTCCATACTCCACTGATCAACTCCTACATAAGAATTGTAATATGTTTTAAGTTGACATAAAACATACTAAACCTATAGGGCATATACTGCTAACTTACTGTTTTAAGCATGACTGAATATACACTTTGATAAACAGGACGGAGCTTCATTAGTTCGAACAGTGGTTTCGAAGGAGGCAAGCTTCTTCCGCCAAGAAATTTGTATGGTTGTTGCCGATATATTGTACCAGTGGATGACCGCAGCCTTGGGAAAAATTCACATAACCCAATTTAGTTCCCAAGTGGTGTTGGCCAGCTCTGCCAAAAACACACAGATAGGTCCTTCTATGATATTCACATCAAACGTCGATTATCAGTCCTTCCTGAGAGATCGGCGATTAAAAATCATTGCATTGAAGGCATTACATTCTGCAAGGAAAGATCCTGTATTAATGCTGAGTTTCTGCTGGACTTCATTTGTCATGTTTATCACAGCAACAGCTTTGGCTTGTCATCGCGTGTTGGTCTCCCTTAGTGAGGCTTACTTGGATCGTGGATCCTATCCTCGTAAGCTAATTACTGTTGTGGCTTAATGTATGTTTTCTGTTGGTTTGAGGACTTGTGGTGACGCTGATAAGCTGAAAGGAATTAATTTTACCTAGGATGATTAACTTGAAAAGTGGTATACCAGATTTGAGTAGAATTTTATTCTTCAACTGGGACAAAATTCTATCATAGAACGTGCAATAACCTTTGACTGTAAAGGACCCAATTCCATGAATGTGTATATATGTATAGTATGTGTAATTTTTGTGTTAAATAATCTCATTAGTTGCTCATACGATGCCACATATATTTAACTTATTTTTGCCCTATCTTATTACTAGTTGGCGCCTCGTGCGAT
>CAIGRR010095972.1:0-14148 GCA_903798365.1 Fraxinus sp. 1973-6204 | reverse complement strand
ACATGGCTCCGATACCATTTTAGCACCAAAGTACACAGCGGAATTTTAATTTTTAAATACTTGTATATTCTATGTAATTTTTTAACTCGGAAATTTTTAACCGTTTGTTAATTATGGATATATAAAATCTTAAAGTTAATTTATATCTAAATTTTTTTTTATAAATTTTGCTAATTCTATGAGTTTTAGGACTTCTCATAAAGTATAAATTTTTTTGGGATTAAATTGAAACTTTTATATCTTTGTAGTGGTTTTTAGTTGCAATTTATGTATAAGGGGTATTTTTGGAATTAATTTTTTCTGTAAGTCTTTGTAAGTGAATAGTTATGTAGGAATTGAATTCTCCTTCTTCTTTTTCAAAACTCAGAGAAGTGAGTAGACAACGTGAATTTGAAACATTTTACACACAAAACCCTCTCTCTTGCACATACTGCAAAATCAACCCTATCTCTTGTAAACTTTATGCAAATCAATCCCAACCAGTCTAATATTTCACAATTCAATCCTATCCTATAGAATATTGCGAAAAGGTAAGTCCCTTAGTAATAAAAACAATGTACATCAGCAATCCACGGTAGAAAACAGGCAGGGATCAACAATCTAGAAGACTATTTTAGCTGTGTTCAGCAATCCACAGTAGAAATAGACAAAAATCCAATGAAAAATTGGTTGGGATAAGATTGCTATTTGGCCACATGTTGGGAATTTATTTATTTATTTATTTTTTTGGCAATTTGACCTTATAACAATGAACATTTACCCTACGCCCCAAATTTCAGGAAAAAAAAAATGTATAAAAAGAGAACCAAAGTCTGAAAGTGGAAAAAGATAATGGATAAGTGATAACAAACTCTTCTAGTTCCTGAGGCAACGCTGAGATAGAGAGCGTGTAAATTTTTTTCTTCTCAAGAGACTGTCGGAAGCCCAAAAAACTTTGAAAGAGTTAGTTTTTTTCTCGAGATTTTACCATAATTTTTCATGTTTTCTAGTTTATCTGTGCCTTTTACATTTGGGTTCTTTCTGATTTGAATACAAGATAGTCGTATATTAAAAACTCATTAAATTCCCCGATTTCCCGTATGAAATTCGGTTATAATTTTTTTTGATGTTTTTGTCAATTTGAAGATTCCCCTGCACTATAGTTGATGAGCCCTGCATTTTTCTTTGTCCGTAGAAAGCAATTCTCTGTAGATGCTGTCTTGTGTAAATAATATCTAGAGCGGTACAATTTGGTGGTTAGCATTATATTTTTTACAAGTAAATTCAGTATTTTTTTGTTCCTTAATGCTGCACTTGGCCTGTGAATTCATAACTTGATGTTAATGGGGTTCTTTCATGAGTGTTGAAACCCATTTTACCTATCTATCACTTACCTTGCTCCTCTCGAATCTTATACAACAGTGGAGAAGTATGATAGAACATGAGTTATTTTAATATTTCTTTTTACCACCGAGAGTAATCAATCAAACATTAGGGGGCTTCAAATCTGGATTTCCAATGCCTGGAACTGTAAATCTGATTACATTTATAACTATGGATGTGGCAACATTTGTAGTTGTGTGTTGCGTGTCAAAAATGGATGTGCCGTCATACTAAAATGGATATAGAATACTCGCCATGAAGGTGACCACTTAAGTGGTTGGGTCATGTTTTTGCATCAGCCTAAAGAGGCTCACGTTCATAGCAATGACGCAATTTCGATAGAGCAAGTTAGAAGAGGGAGGTGCAAGATCAAAATAAAATTAGCCTATCATGGTTTCTAAGGGTGTAGTTGTTCTAGATTTCCCAAAAGATATAGCAATGAATGGATTAATATGGCCAACTCCAAAATTATTGGCTTAGTTTGTTGTTGCTACTAATTGTAAATGAAATAGGGTCCTGTTCATAATAGCGACACGAATTCAGTAGTGCAAGTTGAAAGGTGGAGGGATAGGCCAAAATTAAAAGAGTTTCTTGTAGTTGACTAAATTTCGCAATAGATTTGGCAATGAAGAGTGCGAAATGGTGAAGAAGGATTCATGTAGCTGATCACAAATCTATTGCTTGTATCTAATTTTAGTGATTCTAAGGATTCATGTTACCTGTTGATAAAAGATTTGAGTTTATGCAGCTCTACGAGTATTTATCTAATGCTCGTATATAATACGAGTATTTATCTAATGCTCGTATATAATTTTAGTGATTTTTACTCAAAGATGTTATCTTGATTTATGTTTCTTCGGAATCCTATCAGGGAATATGGAAGCCAACAGCAAAAATGGTGGCATTATGTTGTTTTTCAGAGACAGGGGCTTTGATGATAAAAGTATAAATGAAATGTTCAAGAAATGCAAGCGACTCAAGGACGTGCAAAGGGAGAAAGCTTCTGAAAACTGGGACTACTTGAAAAGCATAGGCATCCAAGAGAGGAAACTTCCTTCCATCGTTGGAAAGTGTCCTAAAATTCTCACTCTTGACTTGCGCGATAAACTTGTTCCAATGGTTCAGTGCCTCGCAACATTAGGGACAAAGCCTAAGGAGGTTGCATCTGCCATAAAAAAATTTCCTCACATTCTCTTCCACGCTGTGGAAGAGAAGCTCTGCCCACTTCTTGCTTTCTTCGAAGCTCTTGGTGCACCCGAAAAGCAAGTGGGAAAGATGATACTTCTAAACCCGAGAATCATCAGTTACAGCATCGAAACAAAGCTTTCAAAGATAGTGGATTTTCTTGCAAGTCTAGGCCTGTCCAAAGATGGGACGATTGGTAAAGTTTTGATCAAACACCCATTTATTATGGGTTATAGCATCGAGAAAAGGTTACGACCAACTTTAGATTTTCTGAAATCATTAGGTCTAACAGAAATTCACCTCCAAAATGTAGCATTAAATTTCCCAGAAGTTCTATGTCGAGATGCCAACAAGATTCTGAGTCCTAATGTTACATACCTAAGGACGTGTGGGTTTGAATCGAGACAGATAACAGCTCTGGTGGGTGGTTATCCCCCTGTCTTGATTAAGAGTACAACTAATTCTATAGGGCCGAGGATTAAGTATTTGGAACAAGTGATGGGACGACGAATTGATGAAGCTGCTGAATATCCTGACTTCTTTAAGCATGGTTTGAAGAAGAGATTAGAGTTGAGGCAAAGACTTTTGAAACAAAAGAATGTAACTTGTAGCTTGAGTGAAATGCTGGATTGTAACCAGAAGAAATTTCTCCTGAAGTTTGGTTTTGTTGATCAACTTGCCTGAGTAACTTCTTTTAATTTTTTTATTTGTAGCTCAAAATGATTTTTTTGATGTATTTGAAGAGTTTGCTTTGTGTTTGATGAAGACAGATAAATTAGATGTCAATCTGCAGATGCCAATTCGGAAAGAAAGAATCCTCTCTGTCGTTCTAAAAGTATTTATAGCTTCCATTTTCTGTTAATAATGTTCTTCTATCAATCCTATTTAAAACATAATGTGCNCAATCTGCAGATGCCAATTCGGAAAGAAAGAATCCTCTCTGTCGTTCTAAAAGTATTTATAGCTTCCATTTTCTGTTAATAATGTTCTTCTATCAATCCTATTTAAAACATAATGTGCATGTTTATGCTGCAGGCAAGTGATGTTCTTTTGACTAATTATAATTTTACAAGAAATTAGAAAATAATTTTGTGCAGATGGTCTGTTTAGTTTGCTTGTTAAAATTCTGTTGGATAATTTCCTTTTTTTAACCCTTGCCCTGGATGTGACTCGAACCGAGGTCTATTGCCTCGTAAAGCTTTGCCCTATCCACAAGCTGCCCTTAATGGTCATTTCTTTTAGTGCTATTTTTTTTCCATGTTGCAGACTTGTAACCATGCACTAATTAATGGGCAATTGGGCATAGAGAACTCCCTACTGATAAGTGTATTTTATACACTTATTGGGACTCTAAAATATTGACATTTTGTAATTCTTTTAATGTAATTATAGCCTAATTTATTAAATAATGTAATATTATGTGAAACTCAACGAATGAAAGTGAGATTGAAAGAAAAAACGAAAAATGACGAAAAAGTGCAAGATCTAAAGTTTGGGGGCTAAAGTGAAAATACTCAAAAATTGTGTCTAAGCTCACGATGAAGATTCAAAAATGCTAGGGGTCAAATGGATACAACTCAAGATCAAAAGAAGTGAAAACAAATCAATTTTCAACCGCACAAGGATGTTCAAATTTTTAGTTGGAGATCGAGACCTATTTTTGTCCCAGTAAACGTTCGACTTGAAAAAGAACTATTTCTAGAAAAGTTATAACGTTTTGAGTTATCTTTCCAACGCATTTTGAATCGCTTTAATCGGATATCGGGAGAAAAAATTATGATAAAAATACTGAAAAAGATGCAGAGTGGAACAGTAACTCTGCGCCCAGGTGCTACAAACACAACGCCCAGGCGCTGCATTATACCCACAACAGAGTTTTTTTCAGCAAAGCAGCGCCTAGGCGCTGCGCCGTAGAATTAGGTTTTTGTTGAATGGACCGCGAGAAGCCCAAAAATGACTCCAATCTTGCCAATGACGTGTTGGGAACTATAAATAGAGAAAAGATGACACAAATAAGGGGTTCCACACATTGAAAAAAGAGAGATACAACGAGAGATCGAAAAACCAAATCAAGATAAAAAATTCATCGCGGGATTCAAGATTAAAGTAAAGATTGGAAGTGAAAGAAGACATTGGTGCAATGGTTGATTTCTTTTCATTTCTATATTCAATTAATCCGGTGATGTATTCAAAGATATTTATTTATTTTTCCTTTTACATTATATTTAACTAAACTCTAAATTAGGGGGAACAATATAGTCTTTTTGTGATCCTTGATTCTTTAATTCCAAGATTTTAGTAGCATATTTTTTTATGTGTTGATTTTGTTATGAGATTAATGATTTGAATTATCTGGCCAATAATTTGATGATTACTTTAGTTTCTTACGAATCGAGAGGTGAGTTTGAGGCTTAGAACGTGTAATAAAATTCGATAAAATAGTATAACGTGTAGAGATACCTATACTAGTTATTGCAGTCGTTATAGGAATTCTTAAAACCATAATTAGTTTAACTAAGAGTAATTCGCATAGGGATATGAAATTAAATTAGTTAAATAGATTCAATGAGAATTCGAGAGGGGTAAATTGAATACCATAGAAGAATTCGACCGAATACTACATTATGCTAGAATCTTGAATTAGGAATTGAGGTAATTATTAGATGAACTTGTTTTGCCTTAATGTTTATTACTCATTCGAATCTTCATTAAATTAGTATTTGCAATTTTCTATTACTTTCCGTTAGTTCATAAACAAGAAAAACTATTCACAAATATTACCATTCTTTATTTGTTTACTTTCATCAAATAGAAGTTAAGAAAAGTAGATTAAGGCTAAAGTATAGTTCTCGTGGGAACGATAATCCGGATTCAAAGGTCCACTATATTACTTGTTACGATATCGTACACTTGCGATATAAAAAACGCAACTCATGTGACATGACAAGACTGCTTATTGCGGGTTTCACGCTAAATTCTTGAAAGTGTTTATATTCTATATCTTAACTTATCGGCCGCATGTGCAAGGAAAGGCTGCTCCGGGGCTATGGCAACTAGGAGGCCGAACAAGCGGTCTGTTCAACTAGCACATGGGTCGAACAAAATTTATATTCGTCCTTTACTTCATGAATGTTAGATAAGAGTCTTCAATCAACCGATAATCGGGCTCCTTTTACAGCAAATCGACCACCACAATCAACAACCAAAAAACACAAACCAAATACCCACAACCCGATTGCACCAAGGTGCCCACAAAAGGGCAGCGAGTGAGAGATCTTGGAAGCACAAAATCAGCCACAAAGGCTAAGGAAGGAGATGAAAAACAGGCACAGTGAAGCATAAAGCAAGACCGGAAGCACAAAGCAAAAAGAGGCATTGTTTTTTCTCTCAAGGAACCAACTAACCAAGTCTCACACTCTATTCAACAATAATGGGTTATGCTTCCGTGCCAGAAGAATTATGCCCGGGTCAAACCCGGGCACCCCCTATTGGTGTAAAGGGGCTTTGCCCCAACAATAATGGGACTGCATATATATGTGTGTGTGTGTGTGTGAGAGAGAGAGAGGGGGGGCTTTTAGGCATCTTTTCATCTATTGATTTTACCGTGATAGAGAAGAAGCCACGTTAAGTGCAAAGTAAATTTTTGGAGGGTATCAATCTTCTTAATCAGACCATAATACTTTGGATTGCCCATCTCAGAGGTAATGGATTTCTGTGCATCAAAGTTGTAAAAGGTTAGCTCCAGAATGTCCAAATCTATAGGGCAATAAACTAGTGCATCAATGCACCTAGGGGTAGACAATGGGTCGGGTTTNTTTAGGCATCTTTTCATCTATTGATTTTACCGTGATAGAGAAGAAGCCACGTTAAGTGCAAAGTAAATTTTTGGAGGGTATCAATCTTCTTAATCAGACCATAATACTTTGGATTGCCCATCTCAGAGGTAATGGATTTCTGTGCATCAAAGTTGTAAAAGTTTAGCTCCAGAATTTCCAAATCTATAGGGCAATAAACTAGTGCATCAATGCACCTAGGGGTAGACAATGGGTCGGGTTTGGGTCAAACCCGACCCGACATACTTGATTTTGGATTCTTTCATGACCCGACCCGATTCGAGTTGGGTCAGGTTCAATAAAATAATAAACAGAAACCCAATTACCCAATTATTGGTCACTCAGCTCTTACCTACCTCTACCTTTCTCCTTTGGACCCCTCTAATTCAATGCTTTACCCAACACACGACCCCCATTTTCTCTTCTCATTCAACCCTTTTTCGCACTCCTCATCCTAATTTGCTGATGGACACTTTATCTATAGGACCAAACAGGACATGTAAACTCTTGCCTCGTCCAAATTCAAAGCTAATTCTCGAGGAAAATATCAAACATGAGGAAATTACCATCCAATTGTGATAAGCAATGTCACCATCACTTAATGTTAAGAGTCTGTTTGATAACAATTAAAATTCAATTAAAATTGAAAATATGACCGTTATTGGGTCCCACCCGTTTAATAAAAGTCAACGATAACGACTAATTTTTCAATTTTAATCCGATTTTAATCTCTACCAAACAGGCTCTAAATATGTGCTGGAATCTTTAGTTAATGTGGTATGAGTTGGAGATGATGATTTCACGGCATCCAACACGCTTGACTGAACATCATCAAGTATTCCAGGCCTTCTCCTTGGGATTGCAAGGGTGAGAAAGCGAGAAAATATTGAACCAGTGGGAGAGTATGGAAGAAGAGATGAATTGATGCCTAATCTCGAGTTGTTCATCGGAGCAGAGTGAGTAAGAACATGCGATGCAAGGAAGAATTGTTGGAGAGTGCCGAGGCTTTGAAGTTGGGAAAACACGGTTTGGAAATAGTGTTACAGATAACGGGTTGGGCCGGTTTGAAAATGTTCAAACCTTGAACTGACCAGACCCAACTCATTTTTAAAGAAAAATCGACCCGACCCGAATTGGTTCGGGTTGGGTCCTCATCCAATCTTGTAACGACCCAATTTTTTTTGAATATTTCATAAGATGCACGAGTAACTATTTTTGACATTTGTTAGATCATTTGATGTATACAATGTAGTTCTCGAAATGAGTTTCGAGATGAGGTGAGCAATTTATAAATTCTATTAGCATACGATCGTCAGAGTTTTTAAATTTAGCATGTTATTGAAACTCTCGAAATAATAGTTTGAAACAGCCTATTTTGACGACTCGTTAACAACGTGAAAAATTAGGTTGCGAGCACTTCGAAATAGTATTAAGAATGTAATATTTTGACTTCATTTGGCATCCTGTAATAATCTTACAAATTGAGACAAAAACATAAAAAAATTAGTGTGATCAAATAAGATATATCCTTTTTTTTTTTTTTTTTCAAGTCAAATAAAAACATCATCAATATTATTTCCTTTTGTAACCCTTATAAAAAGTAGCAAAATTCTTAATTCATTTATTAATTTCTCCTTTAAAAAAAAAAACTCAATTTTGAAAGTTGTTAGGTCATGTGACCCATCAAGCCCTAATGTGCATCCGTCAGTGGCCACGTGACCAATATTTTTGGTACTTAAATCTCTTCGAACTTGAAGCTTTGTTGTATCAAATCGGTGGTTACTGATGACGAATTTCCTTGAAATTTCAATCTCTTTGTTCTTTGGAGGTGCATTTTCTCAAAATTTGCCATAGGTTTTACTCATCTGCTAAAAATTTAGAATGAAACTCTCCAACCTATACACGTTTAGAAACAGCAATTTAACATTTCCTATAAAACAGGCACGCAATAAAGCAAGGTCATGAACACTTATCGTTTTAAAACCATTAATGAACATGGAAGAGAAAACATAGTTTACTGGTATATCCATAAATTGCGTGGCAGATGGAGTCCCATATTGACCAACTCTACATTGATTATATAATTTGATTGGACCTATTTTATTAAACAATTGCATATTAGACTTAGATTTGGACCCATTTCATTAGCACCCACTTGAGCCGTCTCATTTCTCCATATATGGGCGAGTCCATTCACAATCAATGGTATATTCACTTTAACCGATTTGATCGTCAGAGTGCAAACGATCCTCATACTCTTTTCTCGATCGACGTTGTCAATGGAGTGTTCAGCACATAGGTAATGTCTACGTTGGGGAAACGAATTCTATTGGCGTATTTTTTTAGATCAACAAATTGACAACTACACATTAACCATGTTTTACCAGTAATTGGAAAATGTCTCCCGGACAGTTTCTTCTATAAAAAAATAGCCAAGTCAGTCACCAAAAATTGAAGAAAAGTGCTACTGAAATTGGTTTCCATATTGAATAATCAGCCGCCATAAGGATGAACAAACGGAGAAAATAGTTGTCAGCAAGCTAAAAAAAATATTTTCTTGCATCTTGACTCTTGAGCACGACGGCCATTACTATAAAAAAGATATTCAAGCTGGGGCAAAGTGGCATAATGCGGTAACCAAGAATACTGAAGGATAATGGAACTTTCACTATAAAATCTCTTTCCCACCACATACAGTTACAAAAACTAAATATTCTCAAGAACCCACCTTGTTGCTGTCCAAATCGTTCGATAGATTCTACAATCAAAATTCCAAAATTTAGTAGGATTTTCCTTATTTCAACATGAGGACCCATTTTATTAAAGAGTTTTGAATGTACAACATGGTGGATGAGAATTCTTCAGCCGAGTTGTAGCTTCAAGGAGTTACCAACGAAGCCACCTGTAGCCTCCGATTACGGTCGTCGAGGAAACGCGATAGCAGCCGACTTTACGAGCAATAGTACAGCAGGGAGCACACCAGCTGTTCAGTTAAGTTCCTCAATCAGATTTTTTATTTTAAGGGTCTATTCAGTAACGGGACGTGTATAGGACGGGTCGGCTATTTCCACTCCCGACTCCCTTCCCGTTGGATATTTTTGTTATCTTACTCCATTTTCATACCCGATTAAAGCAGGATGGGCAGAATCGAGGTTGGATTGGGGCAGGGAAGGGCAGGACAAGTCCTTTACCCCATTTATCGCCCCATTTATTTTTTCTTTTTATTTTTTATTTATGTTAATTTTTGCTATTATCTTTTTATGACTTTAGTTAGTAAATATTATTACTTTTTTACTACTTTGTTAAAAATAACCTATATTCTCTTTAAAAATGATGATAAATTTATTATATTTATTTTCGATAAAAAACTTAGGGGCGGGTGGGCGGTGACTATGTTTCCCGTACCCGCCATGTACCTGTTTCGGGGTAATGACTCGCCCCGTTTACCCAGTTAGGCGAGTAATATCCGCCCCATTTGGAACGAGACACCACAGGTATCGGGTTAAACAGATTTTGTTGTCATCCCTATATTCAACTTACACTTTTAATGATTTTTATGGGATTTATTCTCTCAATTAAAAAGTTTCTAAAAATTAAGATTTATTCGATTAAATTTTTTTTAAAAAAATTTCTAAAAGTTTTAAGTATTCAAATTTTAATAATTTTTAGAAAATTTTATAAAAGTTTTCATTATACTAACTTTTAAGCAGAAAGTATTAAAATAAAATTTCAAGATTTGTCTTTCATTAATAACAAATTTTGAGAAAAAAAATTAATATTTATTTTTTTCAATATTTCTTTTCTACGAATTATGATTAAAATTTATTTTTTCTATTGATTATATTAGTTTCTATTTTTCTTTTTATCTCTCTTAACTATTTATTTTTATTTTCTATAAAAAATTTAATTGTATTCTAATAACCTTTTTTGTGTGAAAATATCTATATTTAGGATGTGTTTGAAACACATTATTTTGGAATAATGTATTCTGAAATAGTAGATTGATGGAGAATGCGTGATTGAAAAAGAAGGAAAAGTTATTGATGATGAAAAATATTATTTTATTGAAAAACGTGTGGTTGAAAATAAGTAAAAGAATGAAAATGAAAATTTTAATGTGTATCAAACATGAGCTTAATTAAATTGAAATTTTATATATATTAATATATAATTAAATTTAAAAATATTTTTTTATTCTTTTAATGTATATTATATTAATAATATTGAATATAAAGTTTATTTTTATATGTACAATTATTATTTATTTAATTAATTAAATAAAGGGAATTGTAGAACCACCACATCGTATGTGATAATTTTACGCTATTACACTACATTCACATGAATTTTATTTCAAATGAAAGTTTTCAAAAGTTTTTTAATAAATTACACTAGAGTTTATAAGAGTTTTAAGATGAAATTTTATAGAAGTTTACAAAAAATTTCATTAATTCCATACAAATTTATAAAAAATCCACGAATCCACATAAATTTATATCTTAAAAAAGTTCATCAAAGTTTTGAAAAGTCTCAATTGAATATACCTCCCTAATACTCGATTCATGATGCAAGTCAGATGGTTGAAGGTTGATGCAACTTTTGCACCATGGGTAGAGGACTCCAGCAACCACCTTTAAGGCAACCGTCGACACCATAGGGGACGACAGTGTACAGTTCCAACTTTTCTTTCTCCATTGTTCTAATTTAAATTTTGATGTGACGGTGGCGTGTTGGTTTTAAAAGTTATCGTCCATTCAATTTTTACAAGTTGTTTACCCCTATTTTTTATAAATTAAAATTTATATTTTAATTTAAGTCAAAGTCAACAATGAGTTTTGATCATATATTTTATAGGATCCGTCACTTTTCTACCGCACATTTCATCAATTTTTATCAAAAACTACTTAAAATTCGATTTTAATCCTTACCAAACAGGGGCTTAGTCTAATAATTGTCATAAAAGAATTAATTTCCATTACAAGGTTTGTTAATGGGCTTTAGTGAATTTGGGTAAAATATTTACGTAAAGTTGGGCCACACTATTTTATCTTTCTTGGGCCTCATGGAAGTCCAAATAATTTTGGGCTCTGTTTCTAAGGGTTCATGGCTTATAAGCTTTATTGGGCTAGGCTTTCTTGCTTATTTGATGTCATTTATTCTAAGTGGAAATTACATAAAAACGGGTGAATAAAGATCCAATTTCATAAATTAAGGTTGAAGTTTATTTGTTCAATTTTCATGTTTTTATCATTTTAATTAAATATTAAATTTTTTAACTAATTGACGCGCGTATCCTATGAATCTAGTGTTTCAAATTTGATAATTTCTCAACTTCCATTTTCATTCAAATCTTACTTTTCTCGAGTACTATCTCCTCTCCACATTATTCGCGCCCAATCTCCATCATTTTTGCCAAAATAAACTGTCATAAATCTCCAAAATCAACCTCCGGTGCATTCCATTTTGTCTACAATGTGAGAGCTTTTCCACCGGGCATCAAATAGTAATGGCGAAATGAAGGCTAAAAATAAAGGGAAGAAGGAGGTGCAAACGCCGGGTAGAACAAATAAAAGGAAAACAATGGAAAGTCCCAAGAAAACTTCGGTAACAAGGCAAAAATAGCACGAGTCAAGTAAAAGAAGTCTGGTAAGAAGGTATTTTCAATATTTTTGCTCGTTTATTTCATATGTGATCTTTTATTTGTTTGAGAAGTAGTATTGAAGGAAATGTGTGGGGGTTACTATTTTGAAAGTGTAGTTATAATTTACACAATAATTCATGGCATACAATAGTGCCGTATGTGACGAAGAGTATAATGGATCTCTGACCTATTTCCAACTTGTCATTGGATATGTAGTGAAGATTATAATGGGTTTGTGACCTAATTCCATCACATAATATACGATTATACGTTTATGTGACCTGATTGTATTTTGTAATTTGTGGTTGTGACGTTAGATGGCATGAGTATACATGTATCTGTGACCTCTTTTAAATTTTATCTCATACTATATACGTCTGTATCACGATTTTGTAAAATTTTTTTCAATATGTGACCTATTTGAAAATAATTCTATGTGAATTATTTTACAGTTTTGTCTACAATTATTTGTATCTGTGACCTCGTTTATTCTAATAATCCTTCATAGATTTGATTTTATCTTTGCATCTATGACCTATTTCATTTGCATCTGTGACATGACATAAACACGTGCTACATGTGTGAAAATTCATAATAACACAACATAAAATGGCTTCTTAGAAAAATCATCACGTCTATGACAAAGGGTGTTATCACGAGCTTGAAGAAATATCTGACCGAAGCCCAAAAAATCCCCTTTAGTATGTGCAATCAAAGTCACTACATGTGGACATGGAAACAGAACAACTTGAAACATCTTGCATGTGCATGAACGTTGATCTATATCTACAACAAAAGATGAGTATTCATCTTTGAATGAAAACATGGACTGATTTACAGATTATACTTATAAGAAAGGTTAAAAATCATACATATGTGAAGTCAAATAAATATATTTCAAGTCACATAACATAATCTTCAGGTCACAGTTATATAATTCATTAATCAAAACAAAAAACTTATCCTCATATTCCTCAAATTCATGCTCATTTTCCTCATAAGTTTCTCTTAATTGGTTGCCAACCTCGTGAAGGTGCCAAGTGCATCCTCACTATGTCTACAAAAGCAGGTCTATATAGTGTCTCAAAGATTCTAATAACGACACAAGAGGGTAATTCTTGGCTGCTTTTGTGACTGCGTTGACTAATTATACTATATTTGAGGTCATTGTAGAATATCGATTTGCTGGCATGTGAAATCGTGACCACTTTTCAAGTCCAACATTCTTCTACGAACATCAACCATGTTCATGAATATCATATAAATTACATTTGTGGCTAATTTTTTAATGTATGGAAATTGTAATTGAAAGTAGTACATTAGCAGGTAACTCCTAATCTTTTCGTTCATCATGTTAAGTTGGTGCATGTTATATTCAAACTCTACTAATGTATATGCATGAACAACTGAATTGAAAGCTTGCATTATGTTGTGACCTGATTTACCGTAATATGATTTCAAATTTTGTAGCAAATGATACAAACAAATCTCATAATAGGTTTTCGGATAAATATGTTCTATAGCATTCTTGATACTAATATGGCGATATGATATAAACACAATCCATTTCTGTAACTATAAGCCTTCTTCAAGTTCTCGAAAAATCATGTCCAAGATCTATCGTTCTCATTATCACCAACTCTAAACGCGAGAATAAAAATATTATTATTTACATCCTGTATACATGCTATGAAGAGAGTACCACCATAGTGTCCATTCAAGTAGGTGCCATCCACCACAATCACAGGTCTGCAATTCTTCCAATCTTGAATTGATGCACCAAGGGCCATGAATCAATCTTTGAACCTATTGTGACTCTATCAAGCTCCAATCCTGTAATCGTGCCAGGATTTCTATGTTGAAGCATGTAAAAGTAGCTAGGTATCTTACCGAATGACTCAGTTGGATCACCCCTACTGATTTTTAAAGTTTGCTCAAGAGATCTACAAGCCTTATAATAGTTCATCGAAACTCCATATGTATGAAACATATCACTACATATATCCTTTGGAGTGTATATAGTATTTGACATTGTGTACTTGTATTTTATACTAGCTGAAATAGCCATACTGGATAGTTGCCTGTGACTTCCCAAAATTATGTTCGACCCACACATGTGACCATTTT